>VSMD01107611.1:0-29312 GCA_008750895.1 Mirza zaza
GGGGGTGCAGCCTGGAGGTCGCTGAGGCAAGTGGGTCTTGGTGGCTGGTGGTGGTGCTGTCCTCAACGCAGGCAGAAGGCTGTCTCCTGAGGGTCTGGGTGCTGGTGGAACCACCAACCGCCATTTGGAAATGCGGGTCTCCGGGTAAGGGAGACGTGAGTGGAGGGTCAACCAGCAGCTGTTCTCGGCGTGGTCCCAGGGCCGGCGCCGTGGGCGTCACCTGCAGACCTGTCAGATGACCAGCCCTGCTCGGGCCTGCCGAAGCCCACGCCCTGAGCGTGTTCTGATGACCTGTGGTGGAAAAGGCTGCCCGGGAGACTGCACGAATTAGGACATTTGGGATCCCCTTAGTTAAGAAACAGAGCTTCCTGAGACGCCACCGTTAGAGGTCGCTCAGGGAGTCGTGGACCCCACAGCAGCCAGAGAAGGAGGTCGGACCGGGACAGACTGGGCTGCCCACACCAGGGCGAATCCTCCGCTTGTTATAGTGGAGGGTGGGGGGGCAACAAGGGTTAAAGCTGGTGGTGCCCCCAAGTGACTCGGGCAGGGCCATTTCTGACTTATCCTGGCGTCTTTCTGCCCCTCAGCAAAGCAGGTGAGCCACAGGTGTCTTCAAAGGAAGCAAAGGGCAGCCTGTGTCTCCTGCCAGCCGGTGTGAGCTTCCTTAGGAAGGAGGAGGCCTGGCGGCTGCCCCCGGGCCAGTCAGATTTAACCCAGGGGTTAAACAGCAAGACTGGACTCCTGCCTTCTTCTGTGCTCAAGAGCAATTCCAGGTGGGGTGTGGATGTGAATCTGAAAGCCAGACAGCGAAGGTCCTCCCGGGAGGACGGCGGAGAAGGTATTTTCATGTTTCCTTTAGTGCTTTCTACTTCCTGCCTGTGCCCTTTTCTTCACTTTTCTTGTTTTGTTTTGTTTTTCTTGTTCATTAACAAAACTATGCCATGTATCCTTTAGTTTAGCTTAGAAATTTTACATTGTTTTACTCATCTTTTGTAGTAGTTGCCAACCAATCACAACTTGTGTTCTTGGCGTCACGCAGCTGACACTAGCAGGGATGCCCACTGACTTCCCAAACAACACAACGGCCTTAGGTCACCTGGACTCTGTTTACCCCGCCTGAATGTCTTTATTTTTAACTTCTTGTATTTTATAAATTCGATATGTATTTACACTTATCCTTATTCATGCCATTTTCCTTGATATTCTTTTGCTTTTTCAGAGACGGGGTCTCCCTCTGTTGCCCAGAGTCCTGGTCTTGAGCTCCTGGGCTTGAGGGACCCTCCCGCCTCCACTTTCCCCCCTTGCTGGGACTGCAGGCCTGAGCCCTGGCCTGGGGTTTACTCTTCATGCCACCTCTGCACTGCTAATGTCCTTCCACCCGAAGGTCGCCCTTGGGCACATCCCCCAGTTTGCGTCTGCTGCGGACCGTTCCCTGTTTTAGCTCACTGGTGAGTGTGTCTATTCCCCCTGCACCGATTTTTATTCTTTAATTTGTTCAATTGAGAAACAATTCTCACGTGACATAAAATTCACAATTTTAACAAATTTAAAGTGTATAGGCCAGAAATTTGTTTGCTTGGTTGTTTTAGTATATCTGCAATGCTGCATAACCATCACTGCTACCTAGCTAGAGAATATTTTTATCCCACAGAGAAACCCCAGCCTACTCAGCCACCATTCCCTGCTCCCCTCCAGCCTGGCAGCCACTGATGGATTTATGTCTCTGTTCACGTGCCTGATCGGGGCACTTCCTATACATGGGATCACACAGCATGTGGCCCCTTACATCTGGCTTTATTTACGTGGTAATGTTTTTAAGGCTCATCGTGTTGCAGCAGGTACCAGAACGTTGTTTCTTGCATGGCTGAAGCCTGTTCTATTGTGTAGATACATCAAATTTTGTTCATTTATTTGTCCTCTGGTGGACATGTGGGTTGTACCCATTTTCTGGGTATTCCGAATAGTGCTATTAGGAACATCTGTGTATAAGCTTTTACAAGAACATGTTTTCAGTTCTGTTGGGCACACGCCTGAGCAGAGACGTGCCGGGTCATACGGTGACTCTGCGTAGCTGTTTGAGGAACTGCCGGGCTGTTTCGCACGGTGGCTGCACCACGCTTGCGTTTGCTCCAGCAATGTGAGAGGGCTCCGATTCCCCCACATCCTCACCCACACTTGTTCTTCTCTCTTTGAACCTTTACTCATGCTGAGGGGTGAAGTGATATCTCACAGTGGTTTGGAATTGCATTTCCCAGACAACTGGTGATGCTGAGCATCTTTTCTGGGCTTACTGGCCATTTGTATCTCTTCTTTGGAGAAATATTTGTCGAGTCCTTTGCCCATGTTTTAATCATTTGTATTTTTGTTGCTGAGTTGCAAGAGTCCTTTCTATTTTTTGAGTCCTGAACCCTTATCAGATAAATAAATTATATATATTTTCCCCATAATATCAGTGGGACTTTCACTTTTTTGATAGTATTCTTTTATACACAAAGGATTTTAATATTAATGGAGCCCAACTTAATCTATTCTTTTCTTTTGTTGCTTATGTTTTTGGTGTCCTATTTAAGAAAGTGTCGCCTAATTCCAGGTCACAACCATTTACACTGATGTGTCTTTCTATTCTAATAGTTTTATAGTTTTAGTGCTTACACTTAGGTCTTTGTCTCTTTACAGTTAAATTTTGTATATGATATAAGGGTCCAACTTCTATCCTTTGCACTCGGATATCTAGTTTACCTAGTACCATCGCGCTTTTCTTGTTGAATGGTCTTGGCACCCCTGTCAAAAATAAACTGGCCATAGATGTGTGAGTTCCTGGACTCCCAAGTCTATTGTATTGGTCCATATGTCTATCCTTATGCAGTAAACGCTCTTTTGATAACTGTAGCTGTGTCAAAATTTTTAAAATCAGGACGTGTGAGTCCTCCTACTTTGTTTTTCTTTTTGAAGGCTGTTTTGTTTATTTGGCATTCATTTCTGCAAAAACAGTAATTGCAATTTTGATAGGGATTGCCTTGAATCTGTATGTCCATTTGGGGAGCACTTCCACCTCAACATTGCTAAGTCTTCCAATTCATGAAAGGAATGTCTTTCGATTTCTTCAAATCTTCTTTAATTTCTTTCACCAATATTCTGTAGTTTTTCTGCATCTGTTGAGGTAATCATGTGTTTTGTTTCCTTCATTCCATTTTTACAGTGTTTTATATGGATTGGTTTTTGTATGTTGAACCAGCCTTGCATTCCTGGGGTAAATCCTTCTGGGCTATGCTCTCTAATCCACCTAATATGCTGCTGGATTTGACTTGCTAGTAGTTTTCAGAGGATTTTCACACCTATATCCATAAGAAATACCCATGTATCTTGTCATTTTCCTTTGATGTCTTTGTATAGTTCTGGCACCAGGACAATATAGATTTGATGGAATACATTTGTAAGTATTTTCTCCTCTTCTATTTTTTGAAGAGTTAGATGGGGTTGGGTGTTAACTTTTCTTGAAATGTTCAGTAGAACTAACCAGTGAAGACATCTGGCCCTGACCTTTTCTTTGTTGGCAGCTTTTTGATAATTGACCCGATCTCTTTACTTGTCATAGATTTGTTGAGATTTTGTATTTCTTCCTGAGTTGATTTTGTTAATCTGTGAGTTTTTAGGAATGTTTTTATGTCATGAGGTTATCTAATGTGTTGGCATACAATTGTTCTAATGGATTCTTACAATGCTTTTAATTCCTGTAGATCAGAAGGGACATCTCTGTTTTAATTTCTGATTTTAGTAATGTGTCTGCTTTTTAAAATCATCTACCTGGTTTGTCAATTTTTTACACTTTTAAAAGAAACAATCTTTGGGTTCATTGATTTTTTCTTTGTTGTTTTGATCTTCTCTAATTCACTTGTCTCCATTCCACTTTTTAACATTTCCTTCCATCTGCTTGCTTTGAGCTTAGTTTGGTCTTCTTTTACTAGTTTCTTAAGGTGGAAGTAAAGTTATTGATTTGAAATGTATTTTTAAATATAGGTGTTTATAGCGATACCTTTCTGTCTGAACACTTGTTTCATTGCATCCCATAAATGCTGGTATGTTATCTTTCCCTTTTCATTTCAAAGTATGTTCTAGTTTCATTATGGTGTCTTCTTGTACCCACTGGCTATTTATGAATGTGCTGTTTAACTTCCACATAGTTGTACATTTTCCACATTTCCTCATGTTATCAGTTTCTAATTCTATTTAATTTTTTCAGAGGACATACTGAGTATGATTTTGATCTTTCTAAATTTACTGATACTTACTTTGTGGACTAACATATGGTCTATCCTGAATAATATTTCAAACACACTTGAGAAGATTATATTTTGCTGTCTTCAGGCAGAGTGATCTATACATTTCTGTTAGCGCTAGTTGGTTTATAATGTTATTCAAATGTATTATTTCATTGCAATCTTCTACCTAGTTATTTTTTTGAAAGTTGAGCATTAAAGTATAACTTTGATTGTTGAATTCACCTTTGGTCTTGAAGTACATTTTGGGTGGACATAGAATTCTGCTTGACAATATGTTTTAAGTGAAGGGAAATATCATTCCATTGACTCTGTCTTCCATTAGTTTTTAATCTGATAAGTAGCCAGTTGACAGTCTTCCTTCTGCAGTTGGCCCTTTTTATGGAACTATTTTTTATTTTCTTAGGTTGCTTTCAAGATTTTTCTCTTTATTTGGGTTTAAGTATTTACTGTGATGGTTCTATTGTGGTGGTGTTTGCAGTCACCTGCTGGGATTTCCAGGGTTCCTGGGTCTTTAGATTAAGGTCTTTCAGTGGTTGGGAAATGCTTAGCCATTGTTTCTGCAGGTGTGGGTGCAGCCTATTCACCTCTTTCCTCTTCTTCAGGAAGGCGTAATACACAGTGTAAATCTCTCACTATATTTTTGTCTCTCACTTTCATTTATGATTTTTTTCAAACTTCTGTGTGTTTACACTCAGTCTAAATATTCTCTACTGCTGTTCTAGGTCAGACATTTTTTCTTTATTTCTCTCTAATCTGCTGTCAGACCCATCCACTGAGGTCTTAATTTTACTCATTCTACTTTTTCTAAAAACTTTACTTATGATTATTTTATAATTTCCACATCTCTGCTGAAATTCTGAGTCTTGTCCTTTATTCTTTGAACATGATAACTTTATGTATTTCCAAGTTTATGTCTGTGAACTCCAAAATCTGAAACCCCTAAGGAATTTTCCATTATCTATGGCTTCTGATGTTTTATTTCATATCAGCTTAACTCCTTCATGTTTAATTGTGTGTCTGGCACTGTTCATGCAAAATAGTTATAGAAAACACTTGAGACCTAGGATGGTGTGTCTTCCTCTTGAGGAGGTACGTTTGGCTTGCAGAGTGTCAGGGACCAGCACGCAAGGTCACTTTAATGCAGCCTCAGCAGCAGACATGGTCGGTGCTGAACTGCCCGCCTGCTCCTTCCCCTAGGCACCATTGTGGATCTGTCCTTGGTGATCCCTAGTAGCTGCTTGCTGTCATCATCAGCTCCAAAAGACAACTAAAAACTCTTTGTGTAGCCCCTTGGCCTCTCAGGCTTCCCTTCCAAGTGGGCTCACATCTCCAGGGGAAAGAGAGGTTCTCAGTTCTAGACTCCCGGGTCACAAACATTCCTTAGTAAATCTGCACTGAATCATTAACTCTCTCACGCCTTCACCCAGGTTTCGTTCGTGTCGTTGCTGATGTTCATCTTTTCTACGGGTCTTCAGAAGTTCAGTTCGGTTTTCCCTGTTCACCGTTACTGGACACAGAACTTCCTACCTGGTCTGGGCACTGGGGGCCATGCCAACCCTCGGACACGGAAACCTCTCAGAGGCGGACTTTGTGCTGGAGGGATTTGAGGGCGGACCTGAGCTCCAAGCCCTGCTCTTTGCCCTGTTCCTGGTCCTGTACGTGGTGACCGTCCTGGGCAACGCCGTCATGATCCTGCTCATCACCGTGGAGGGCCGCCTGCACTCCCCAATGTACTTCTTCCTCAGGAGCCTCTCCTTCCTGGACCTGTGCTACTCCTCCGTCATCGCGCCCGAGGCCCTCTCCAACTTCCTCTCCGCCACCAAGGTCATCACCTTTGCGGGATGCGCCACCCAGTTCTTTTTTTTCTCTTTCCTGGTCACCACGGAGGGCTTTCTGCTGGCTGTGATGGCCTATGACCGCTTCGTGGCCATCTGCAGTCCACTGAGGTACCCCGTGACCATGTGCCCCACTACCTGTGCCCGCCTGGTGATGGGCACGTGCTGCGGAGGCTGCCTCAACGCCATCGTGCAGACCAGCCTCACGTTCCAGCTCCCCTTCTGCGGCTCCCACCGCATCGACCACTTCTTCTGCGACGTGCCCCCGCTGCTCCAGCTGGCCTGCGCCGACACGGCCCTCAACAGGCTGGTCATGTTCAGCGTCTGCGGGCTCATCATTGTGGCCACCACTCTCGTGGTCCTGGTCTCCTACGGCTACATCACAGTGACCATCCTCAGGATGCGCTCGGCAGCCGGCAGGCGCAAGGTCTTCTCCACCTGCGGCTCCCACATGACGGCCGTGTCCCTGTTTTGTGGGACTGTGTTTGTCATGTACGCCCAGCCAGGGGCTGTGGAGTCCATGGAGCAGGGCAAGGTGGTCTCCGTCTTCTACACCCTGGTCATCCCGATGCTCAACCCCCTCATCTACAGCCTGCGGAACAAGGACGTGAAGGAGGCCCTGTGGAGGCTGGGCCAGAGATGCGCAGCCACGTGAAGGACAGTGGTAGAGACAGACACAGCGCCCCAAGGGCTGGCAGGGAGGGCCGGAGGGTGACACTGGGCAGTGAGCAGCCCCCACCTCCCCTCCTTCCAGAGGGAATTGCATGTGCTGGGAACCCACCCAGTGCAGACGGTGCACCAGGCGCTCACGGGGTGTGAGACGCAGAGCTGGATGAGGCACCATTTGCATCCGGAACCCGACAGCTGCAGGGAAGGGCCAGTGGCCCCAGTGACAGAAGATGACCGAGCACAGCAGCAAACCAGGAGTCAAACAGGGGCTGATCTCCCGCCTCGTACCTGCTGCTGTTCCCCAGCCATTCCACGTGTTTTGGTCTGAGACAGGTTAGACATTGGTGCATCCGGATCAAACTTGCCAGCAAAAAAATACTGGCACGAATTCACCCCCCACTGCCCACCCCATGCAGGGCCGTGCGTGTCCTGGGGCCTCTCACAGGCATGGATGACGGGCTGCCTCCACATCACCTCTTTCAGCTCGTCTTCAGGCATCACCAAAGAGCCTGGGTGAAATAGTAGTTTAAGTCTACAGCCAAGGCAGTCCCCTCAGCCAGGTTAGGTCGGCGGGTCTCGGTTCGGCCCTGGGGACCCCGATGTCACGCGGCCAGACTGCAGCTGTCCCCAGCAGCAGACGCTGGTGCCCTGCTTCCCATACAGTCCGCAGAGCCGTGAGCCAGATACACCTCCCTCCTGACAAGGTGCCAGCCTCGGGCATTCCTCCACGGCAACAATGAATGCACGAACACAGGGACACAGGACCCCGTTTATCTGAGACATTGACAGCAAGGATCACGACAGCACAGAGTGCTAGAAGGGCACCTGGAGATTTAAAGAGACCTGCCTGTGAACCCCTGGTAAGGATGTGTTTTGGACGCTGATTCGAAAGCTATAGGACAAAACCACATTTATTACATGTTTGAGGATATTGGACTTTTGAACACTGATGGGCATTTCATGATATTAAAGAATTCTAGTTTTTAGCTACGATAATGGCGCTGTGCGGGCTCTTTTGAAAATACAAGTTGTTATATTTTAGCAATGCCTGCTGACACAGGTGAGGAAATCCATCATGTGCTACCGGCTGTGACATGATAAAGGGCCGTGGGGGTGGGAGGGGGCGGGGGGGTGAGTCTGGCTGCGAGGTCATTGCTGTGAGAGCTGGGGACGGACATTCGGGGCTCGTGACACTGTTCTCTCTCCTGTTCCATATGCACAGACTGCCACCATCACAGCTTAATCAGGCTGTGTCTGTGTCGGATGTTCTCATTCCCCCACCCCAAACTGAGCTGTCCTTTCTACCAACAACTCAACTCCATGTTCAGTGTGGAAAATGGATCTTACGTCCTTAAAATTGTTTTCTTTTATTGTTTTTTTCTATTTCACAATTATATGAGTTATTTTATATCAGTTATATGTATTGGACCTGTTTGCCTATTAACTTCGATCTAGTAATTGCTTTACCCTTATAGTAGTGAAGGTTTTCTCAAGACTCTCCTCTGTGCTGTGAATTGGGGCCTCTCTGCCACACGCTGTTTCTCTACTTTTACTGTATTTTTTTTTTATTTTGTTTTTAACACACCAAGAATTTAATAGAACTTATTTAGGGGTGTAGGATGGAGATTAATTTCATTTTACTTTTAATTCTACAGTAATAATAGATTTGCATGCAGTCGTTAGAAGGGACACAGTGTCAATGGGAAAAACACGAACTGCCGGTGCTGCATGCCACGCTGGCTCTCAGTGAAGGGCCTCTCTGGGGATTAGTACGGTCACCAGCAAGATGCCAGATAAACAAACACAACCAAATGTTCCGAATGTTATTTCCATGGCAGGTTGGTGGTTTTCCTGCCCCAGAAGAATTCTAGAAGGTTCTTTCAACATTTATATAACTGCACTGGGCACAGTTGGGGACACAGAGGTGAGTCTTCCAAGGCACAGGATAAGTGAAGTCTCAGCAAAATGAATTTTGAAGTTGAAATAGCCAGAAGAAATAACAAACGAAACGCCACCCGAGGACTGCTGGCTGGAACAAACCGCCTGGCTCCCTGCCCTGCGGAAGGGCTCAGTCCACGGCCCCACAGGCAGCTTTGGAGCTGTGTGAGTTCCCCTTGTGTTGCCAGGTGGCAGATGCCCAGCGTAGACGTCGACCGACCCGTGTGCCTGATGCTTCGGACAGCCCAGCCCCCGCAGGCCTGGGCCGGCCCTGCCCGGCTCCCAGCCCATGAATCAGTTCCTGTCATGGCACCTGCTGACCAGCGGCCCACATCCTGCAAGGTCTGAACTTCCTCCTCCGCCTCAGCTGCAAACAGGGCAGGACGCGAAGCAGGTGCAGGCCCACGTCGGGGAAGAAAGGCTGTCTGGGCACCGCCACCCCCGGGGCCCCTCCCTGCTGCTAGGGACCCCTCTGCCCCAGGGGGCCACCCTTGGGGACCTCCCTCGGGACAGTGTGCCCCATCCTGAGGCCCCTGCAAGTTCTCCTCCAGGTGTGGGCGGGAGCTTCCACCTGCTCCGGAGCACCTGCCCTCACCCCTCTCACGCTGGGCTCTCGCGGGCTCTTTAGCTTTGTCCTCCCCGTGGGGCCTCTGTGCAGCGCCCACACACACAGGTATGTGCTATCACACGCACGGGTGTGCGGTCACAGCCCATGGGCCAGGGTGGGCTGCACACTGCAGGTGTGTGGAATTTGATGTGTTTGTGCACAGGCATTTACACTCACCTAAAAAGTATCAACACATACACACACAGTGTGTGTATTCCACGTGTATGTGAGTAGGTGACAGCTCTCTGCACCGCACCGTCCCCACCCACGGGGCCTTGTGGAATCCCCTCATCGCCAGGGGCCACAGCTGTCACTCTGTCCAGTGGGCACAGGGCCCACGGCACGGACACACCAGCATGTCCTTGTTCATGGAGGGGTGTTCATCTGTTTCCATATTTTTCGTTGTTATGAAAAACATGCTGCAAAAGCATTTCCTTAAGGTCTCGCTGGGTCAAAGTGCACGCGCACCTTCAGTTTCATCTGTCGCCACGTGGCTTTCAGACGGGCTGTGACGTGCGCATGTCCCCTAAGCCTGGCGAACACACAGGATACACACAGCCATGCAGGCGGCGTGTTCTGCACACGTCTCAGGCCCGTGTGGTCTGCAGTGCGGTTCAGGTCTGCTTTTTCCTTGTTTTCTGCTGCCCGTTATCGTACGCGGGCACTGAAGGCTCCTACCGGCCCTGCAGCGCTGTCCGGTTCTCCCTTCCGATGCGGCAGCGTGCGCCGTGTTCCGTCCCTCCGCATGCGACGACTTCCAGGCCGACAGCAGACCGCGTGTGAGACGGCGGCTCCATGAGATCGTGACACCTTATGTTTGCTGTACGTCCCGTGTTCGCACGTGTGTGGATTCACAGACCGTCGCTGCGCTCCATGGTCTACGCCGTCTGTCCAGTGCAGTCTGCGGCCCGGGAGCGGCCGGCCAGGGGGCACAGCCGGGGTGTAGCGGGCCGCACCCCGGGTCCGCGTCAGTGCTTTGTGGGGCCGGCACGGTGACGACCGCCTGACGACGCGTTTCTCAGAACACACGGTCGCTAGGTGATGCGCTCTCCCGCTCGGGCCTGAAGCAGCCGGCGCAAGCGGCAGCCGGGAGGGGGTGTTATACTCACGGGATTTCTTGTGACCCTGACTGACATTTCACCGGCTTCTTTGATTTTGAGTGCCTCTAAGCACTTACCGGCCACTTCGACAGGACCTTCTGTAAACTGTCCTTTTCCGTGCCCCGTGCCCACCACGCGAGGACACAGAGGGTGACGCCGTGCGCCGGGACTCTCCCTGGGCTGGTGTCTCTCCTCCACGAAGGACCTGGGGTTTGCTGATTCCCCAAAGTCTCTCGGCCCTTCATCTACATTCCCCAGACGCTGGGCACTTGCTATGCGCCAGATGCTCTGCCTGAGGCTGGGGACAGAGGGACCGGCTGTCCTCGAGCACAGTCGACACTCGGACTCGCTGCGCCTCCAGGCGACGCCATCCTGCGCAGGACACCCGCTCCCCCAGCTCCCGCTGACCAGTAAGGGCCACTGGAGTCACACCTGCGAGTCGAACTTTGGGAACTTTGGGACCTGTCGGAAGTCGCGTGACTCACGTCCCTGTCACGCTTCGTGGCCGAGACGGCCCAGGGCTGACCCTGCGGAGGTGACCCGGGCCAGATCCTGGGAGGACACGGGGCCTGGCCCGCCACAAGGTGCGTGCGGCGTGGGGAGGAGTCGCCCCGCCCTGCCTGGGCAGCGGAGGCCGAGCTCCTGCATGTCCGGCTATGGGCCTCCTGGGGACAAAGGGGCTTTGTGTCCGGGCTCCCTCTTCTCAGCACTTCTCCTCTTGGCCCCAAGCACGAATCACAGCGGCATGAGCTCTCACGGCAGTAACGTCCCTTCTCTACAAATGAGGCTTATTTTGGAAGCGCCCGCGGCGGCGTCCCTGTGTCTGTCCCAGGACGCGGAAGCTCACCTCCCTCCCTCGCTGTCTTCTCGGTGAGAGTGAGAGCCCGTCACCGACAATGGTGGGAGCTCTGCCCAGGAGTCAGCCCGGACGGGATGACCACCTGAAGTTGCTGTCACCTGGTGCCAACCATTCTTGGTGGTCTGCAGGCGGTGGCCGAGCCGCAGGGAGGTCAGGGAGAAACGGGGTGAAGTTCTGTCTCTGGGCCTCAGCACCAGGGAAGCTGCCGGGATGCCGTGAAGGCAGAGGGAGGCGCCACGGGGCTCACACAGGTCTGAACGTGGGCAAAGATGCTGACACGCACACGCAGACACGTGCAGATTACCTTGTGCAGGGCTACGTGACCCAGTCTGGACCTCCAGGGCCAGCAGAGGCTTCCCAGGTTCCCAGCCTTAGTCTGGACGGGCCGTGCCGGTCCTCACCGGGCCCACCACGCGGCGGAGTTACCGTCCACCGACCGTCCTTCCCACACCCCGGCCCACTCCTTCCTGCCGCACCAGAGCCCGATGTCCTCGGCCGCCAGTGAGGAGAGGGAGCCCAGAGGAGGGAGTTGCCGGCAGGACCCCACGGCTCCCTGGGGGTGCGGCACGGGGACCAGGCTGCTGCCCGACGGGCGGAGCTGCAACCGCCGCCCAACACCGAGCACCGCAAGGCCCGAGGGACGGCCGTAAGCCTCCATGGACGGCTAACTGCAGGAAGCCCCGCGACCGCTCAAGAGCTCACCCAAATACCGGCTGTTTCCCACAGAGCCTTCATGCTTGTTTCGAGGCATCCAGGCGGGAAACTGCAAAATCTACTCTCGTGAATGAGCCTCGACGACACAGTGCTGAGAAACTGCCTGTGAAGGCTGACACGGCCTGGCTGCTGGAGCCCCGCCGTCCTCGCCTGCGGACCCGAGCCGCGTCACAGACGCAGAGCAGCCTCCGCTCCCCGCCGCACGCGGGGCTGCACACGGGGGGCTTCCAGACACACACTCGGCGTGTACCCCGCCCACGCTGCCACACTGTCCTCCCGGCCCCCTCGGCCCTCGGGAAGCCGGGCGGGACAGCTGGCCGCCCCTGGTGGGCGACGGCTACCGAGCTCCGGCAAAGCACAGGAGCGCGGTCGAAGCTCCAGCTGGAAACCTGCATGGCGGAGCTGACTCGGTTCCGATGAAACCCCCTGGCCTCGGTGAAAGCGTCTCTTCCGCACACGCGCCGGGGCCGCCTAGCAAGCTCTGCGGGGGGAGGGCAGCGCCTGCTTACTCAGCGGCTGGTCTTTAACTCTGAGAACCGGCACCGCTGATGCCACCAGGCCCGGGCATTTCCTGGTCTCAGAACATTCTTCACTTCGAGGCGGACACGAAACAGTAATCTTAATTTTTTTCAGCCACTGTCAATTACTGAGCTGTACCAATAAGAAACCTAAAAAATAAACCTTTCCCCGCAGATGTGACATTCCCCTTTGCAATGGACCACACACATTTCTCGTGTAGAAGGCAAAGGCATCTCTTTCAAAGTCACTGTCCTGTCACCCTAGCTCTGTGGGCAGCGCAACAGCAAGCCGTCAGTCCCCCGATGCTGCCCACGGAGAACAGCGCTCGCCGTGCTGACAAACACGGCTCTCTCGTGCACGCGTGCACACGCACACAGACTTTTAGGGACTGTAACTGTCGCTCAAAAATAAAAGAACTGAAACTACTCTGCATGTGATGTGCTGCTTTCTTTTAATTGAAATGAGGACAAGAGCTGGTCACGCTAGAGGGGGACGGCACCGTGCGGGTGGTTAAGACCAATCTTCGCTTTTGTGGCTGCCCAGCTCCTGATTTCAAGTGACGCCCACGAGTCCTTTAAAGCCATTGGACACTGTCCTCCGAGAGGATCCGCCACACGGCGCGGTGCGAAGGCAGGGCCGTACCGCAGCCGGGCAGCGCGTCACTGGACGTCATCGTCATCAAAGAGGTCCTCAAAGTCTAGGTAAACAAACACAGCCACATGTTAACGGGGCACGCAAGGGTAAGCAACTGAGGGGATCACTTCAAAATTAATTCTACGGAGTTCGAGACGCAGAGAAAACAGCAAACAATCTAACTGAAGACTCTTCCCACAACAGACTCTTATCCACCAGGGCTCACGGATGTGGTCCAAGAGCAAAGCGCTCTCTAGAGTGCGTTTTCAGTCTGGTTTTTATTTAGAAGGCGATCTTAAGAAGAGGCGTGCAGGGGTGCTTTGGAGCACGCGGACAGCCACCGCGTAGCATGGCTGAGCACTGGGACGCACCAGTGCCCACATCTGCACACGCGGATGCGGCAGCTACGGCTGCTCCTAAGGGAAGGGCAGAGGCGAGGGGCAGGTGCTGGAAATGCCGGTGGGCTGGAGAAAGCAGGAGGACCAGGCCGAGGGAGAACTGCTCCCTGTGAGGGAGGCTGCAGGACGGCCAAGCTCGACAAACACAGCCCAAGCCGTTCCTGCCGGAAGAAACGCAGCGAACGCACAGTACGCTGCTTTGGGCGATCAGAGTTGCGGCCGAGTCGTCCTTCTGTTTACTTTCGTACATTTTCCAAGCTCCCTACCATCGTCAAGTATTTCCTTCTCAGTGGGAAAAGACAAACCGTAGAACCCATTTGTGTGCAGGGAAAACGTGCAGTGTGATCACAAATCAGAAAGGGACGTCCGGGTCCTCGGTGGTCAGATAGAGCGAAGAGGCAGGCGGCCTGCTCACACGGCCTCGCCGGGCAGCAACCCCGGGGCACCTCTGGCCATGCAGAGGGGCCTGGCTCTCCCCAGCTGTGCTGACGGGCACCAGGCCCTCTGCCCACGGCGTGTGGCTCTGCGCTCTGAGAACTTCGCCCGGCCCTGCCCCTGGCTGATTCCTCCACACCCTGAGAGCCCCTGCGCTGCTCTCACCTCCAGAGAACCTTCTCCCTCCAGAGAACCTTCTCGCAGGTGTTCTGGAGACAGTCCCACCCGTCCTGTGTCAGGGCTCACCACAGTAACGTCCCTGCTGGCTAGCTTGTCCAGACCCGCTGCTGTTTGGTAAAACACAGTGAGGGAAGAGAAATCTTGTTCGTGGTTACGACCCTGCTGCCCAGGGAATGACAGCTCATCAGACCGTCTGTCTGGCGAACACAAAGGACCTGGCGGCAGCCCTATGCGAAGCCCACACAGAGAGCTCACGTCGACGGCTTCCTCAGCACACAGGACACCACACCCTGATGGGACAGCGTGCACCTCTGGACTTGGTCAGGGGGTGGGCGGAGGGCCGACACGCTCTCCCATGCTCCCTCCTTCCTTGCGCTGTGGCGCAAGGGGAGAAAGGTGCCCACACAGCTCCCGCGTTCAGGTGCTCACCTGGCAGGCCAGCCTGGGCCCTCAGAGCTGCTTTCCCATCAGAACTGAAGGACTGCTTTCAGAAACCACAGGGACTCAAATGCCAGAGCACAGCCGACCGCCTCTAACCCAAGGGGCTGGCAGAGGATGAAGGGACTCCAGAGGAGAGCGTCACACTGTGCGTCCCCCGTGCCAGCATCAGCAATCACACAGTCCTGCCCACGTGAGCAGCCTTCAGGGTCACCCCACATGAGCTACTGTTTTCATAAAGGCGGCTTTGGAGAGCGCTCCGTACCCCTGTGCAACCTGCCCCTCTCACAGCTACGCCCCTGCATGAAGAACTGAGAAAGGCTACTCAGCTCTTAAGGCCGGGGTCCAATGTCACTCCTCCCAGTTCTGACTCCAGCTGGGGACAGCCAGGATATGGCCCAGGGCAGCAGCCAGGTACCCCGGGGAAGCCTGCACCCCAACTCAGCTGCCTGGTTTCTCCCCTCAGCAGGTAACTGGCTAACAGCAGCAGACAAAGGAGCATGGACTTGGGGTTCCGGGGGCCCTGGGTGAGTCGGGAACCACCGCAGCAAGATGGAATCCCAGCCGCCACTAGAAACCAGAGTTCTCTGTGGGGCAAGCACCACGGAATACAGTAGGATGGAAAAAGGAGAAAAATACTACTTAACTCCCCCGAGTAAGAAACCCTTCTTGTGTTTCTAGTTATTTGAACCCTTAGTAAGGGTTAACATAATCCGAGGAGCAAGGCCTTAAGAAACCAGAAGAGAGCAAGAGAAATATCCCTTTACCATATCTGAAGACATTATATATATTTTATATAAAGTCAGGTTTTCGCTGTTTATTTGGCATGATCTTGGCAAACAGCGGAAAGCTCTTAAACATAAGACGGGAGCCTGTCCCACGTCCTGCGTTCAGAGGCTGGGGAAGGGTGAGCGCCAGAGCCTGGCTGTCACTCTGCAAAGGCAGCCAAGGGCACAGGAACCCCTCGGGCACACGAGGTGGCTGGGGAAGGGACGTGAAGGTGCCACCTGGAGAGTGCTGGGACGAGAGCACCACTGGGCGAGCCAGCCAGGTTCTACGCCCGAGTCCCAGGTAACAGGCCAGACCTGCTACGGTCTCGGGTCCACAGGCATGCGCTGGCACTAACGCCAGAGGTCACACTCGACTACCGGGACACACGACACAGAGCAACTTCATGCCACTCTTCTCCTGAAAACCAGGGCTGACAGCCAGGGCTCACACTAGTGCCATCACTCGCATGACCGCACTGCATCCCGACAGTGGCACCGGGTCTGAGCTTTATTGTCCTTTGACCCAAATCATTCCTGTCACAAAGTTGCTCTGCTGCCCTAACCTGCAGAAACATCCAGATTGCAACTGGCACCCCAAGCCCAGCATCCTTACCGTTAAAAAAGTCTGCGTGAACGGCCTTTTCATTGGCTGCCAAGTCCATCAAGAGCCCGGTGCTGCCGCCTGCCTGGAACGGGAAGGCAAGGTTATGTCAGCTGCTTTTTCTGAGAGAACAGGCAATGGCACATTGCTGTGTCCACAAACAGGGGTGGGTGATGGGAAAAGTGCTCAAGTTGGAGTCAGAAGTACAGCTCCAGACAGAGGGAGTGTGTGCCAAGGGCACTGAAAACAATTATGAATATCGACCGTTTTTAAGGTCTCTCAAGGTCACGCATTCCTTGATTCCTCCTTGCCTTTTGAAAAGAAACCTACTGTTGCCCGAAGCACAACCACTTCTCTGTAAACCTCGAGAAGAGGTTTCCAGCCCCCACTAGACATCTCCAGAGCCACAAATGTGCAAAGCCAAGCTGGTCGTTTCTCTGCTCTGGATCCTTCCTGCTTTCTGCTGAGAACTAAACCACTTCCCTCGGGAAAGTGACCTGGGCTGGCCCTGAGGTTCCATTGGGGGCTGCCGTCACGGGACCCTCACTGCCACAGCTTGGCTGTGGTGGTAAAACCATGCCACGACCAGAGCCCAGTGATCTGATGCACTCAGGATTTTCAATCAAGTGTAGAGTTGTTACCCAGTGACAATCGGAGCAGAGCCCTCTGACAGCAGCACCCACCCTGGACAGCTGGCCACAGGTCCCCACAGCTGCACCAGCTCCCACATTACCAAAGCCACTTGCCCACCCCGTCCCTGGTTCTCAGGTAGCCGAGCACTGCCCGTGTTCCCTTTCATGGATGCCCTCAGCACCCCAGGGAAAACCCAGGATTCCAGCTTCTTCCCTTCTCGTCTCAGCCTCCCTCCCAGGCCCCATCGCCACATTTAGCCGCACAGACTCCGCCCCTTAAAGACTGGGTTCAGTTCATCCCTACTCCCACCTGCCTCATCCAGACCCTCTTCAAGTCTCCTGTTCCCATTTTTCTACTCTCTCACCCCAAACCGAATTCCTCCTACAGAGCAAATCAGAGCCTGTCCCTCCCCACTGCAAAGCCCTCCAGCCATTCCATATTGCCTCGGGCAGTGACTCTGAAACAGGACTGAGGAGAATGGATTCACGGGACGTGCTTCGGGAGTGGGTGCACAGAGCTACCGTTTTAGCACGGCTACCGACTGCTTCACGAGCCGGCACCGTGAGCTCCGCCACATCGACCGACATGGTGTTCCTTCCCTGAGTGAGCCGTGGGTGTCACTAAGGGAAGGGAAGGACTCTGCTCCTGCCAGGCTAGCTTCCTTCACCCCCATCTACTGGGCAAACACCGACGTGCCCTTCAGCCTTCTGAGCCACCCCGAAGCCCCGAGGATTCTTCCCCTGGTGCAACCCTGGCTTTCAATCACACCTGGTGTTTGCGATCACCTGCGCTCTGCCACACCAGAACCTCCAAGCACAGGGCCCGCGTCTGACCATCTCTGTAGCCCCTGAGCTTTGAGGAAGAGAACCTGAGCCCCCGACACCCAGGAACCGGCCAGGCACTCCGAGCTACGCTTCAGTGTCACTCTACTGGACGTAAACCATGCCACGGAAAACCCACGTCAGACGAGGTCACTCTGTGACCAGGAGGGAGTAAGGCCAACAGAACCAGACCACTTCATCATCGGCATATAATTACAGGAAAGCACTAAGTCACCGTGCAAAGCGCAAAAATGCCAGACGCCCCTTCCCCCCCCCCCCCAGGAGCTGCGAAGGCGGGCAGCCGCTTCCTTACCGAGGGCGGCTTTTAGCCTTGCTCGGCCTCCCTCATTCCGGCCGAGACTCGCGGAGAGCCCACTCGGAGAGCGGCCCTCGCCCCCGGCAGCGCCCACTCCCGGGCCCGGCCCGCTTTCTTCCCACAAACCCGCTGACGACCGCCACTCCCGACACCGGCTCGCGGAGCCCCCGGGTTCCCGGGACGCGCTGCCTCATCAAGGAGCCATAAACCCCGCGCCCGCACCGCAGCTGCGCCCGGCGGGCCCCGCAGACGCCCCGGCCGGCCAAGCCGCGCTCCCCACGCCCGCCGGGCCGGGCCCGCAACCCCACGCCCGCGCCCCACGCTCGGGGCCGCCCGCCCGGACGCCCCGGCCCGCCTTACTTCGTCCAGGTCCACGTAGGGCCCGGCGCCCTCGGGGAACATCTCGTCCACCGCCGGCTTCATCGCGGGCCCGCGGCGCAGCACGACCGCTTCCGGCCGCGACGGCCGCTTCCGGCCGCTTCCGGGCCGCGGCGGCCGCGGCAGGTCTAGGCGCCGGAGGACCGCGGACTCGGTGGCGTCGCAGGGGCCCGCGGCGCAGCACGACCCCTTCCGGCCGCGGCGGCCGCGGCAGGTCTAGGCGCCGGAGGACCGCGGACTCGGTGGCGTCGCAGGGGCCCGCGGCGCAGCACGACCGCTTCCGGCCGCGGCGGCCGCGGCAGGTCTAGGCGCCGGAGGACCGCGGACTCGGTGGCGTCGCAGGGGCCCGCGGCACGCGCCGGCTCCGGGCGCACGGCGGGGCGGCCACCGGGCAGCACAGGCCCCGGGAAACACGTGCAGGTCACCGACAAGGGGCTGGCCGCCGGAATCCAGAACGCAGGGAGAACGCCAAGCACAAACAAACGAGAAAACCACCAGCCGGATTCAAAAGCGGGCCGAGGAGCTGCAAAGCAGACGCTTCTCCCAAGGCGGAGACCTGCAAAAGGCTGGGGAGCCCGCGCAGACCGTCATGGGCAGCAGAACTGCCATGGGATAGGACGCTGCGGTTCCCTTCCGGGCCCAACCCAAAAGCACCGAAAGCGGGGACTGGGAGACACACTGGGACACCCACGTTGGTGGCTGCAGTGTTCGTGGCAGCCGGGGTGTCCACTGAGGCAGGAACGGGTAGACAGGTGTGGGGCAGATCGAGCCTTAACTAGGAAGGGAGCCCCGCCGCCCGCTGTGGCGTGCTCGAGCCTTGAGGACGTCATGCCAAGTGGAATAAACCGTTCACGGAAAGGCCAACACCGTATGACAGCACTTACCTGAGGTCCCAGGGTCCTTGGATCCGTAGTCACAGGACGTAGGGCGGCGGGTGTCCAGGGGTGGGAGTCAGCGTTCGGTGGGGACGGTGTCAGCTTAGGGAGGATGAAAAAGTTCTGGAGAGGGACCCTGGGGACGGCCACAGGACAGCGTGAATGTGCTTAAGCTATGCAACGGTGCACTCAGCAATGGTCCAGGTGGCCAATGTTATGTTACGGTTTACCGTTATTTTAGCAAAAGAACGTGAATAAGAGACAAGAGGGGAGAGAGGAAAAAAGGGAGAAGGAGAGAGGGAGGAACTTGAGCTAGACTTTATCACAGAGTCTTTGCTTGTCCAGACTTTAGTGAGGTTAAAAGTTAAAAGTCGTTAAAGGAAAAAATGATCCTGTTCCGTGCAGGCCCCCGAACCTCCTCCTAGGCCCGTCCTCCCACTTCCTTGGAAAATTCGGTTTTGGCAAAGAGCCTGTGTAGCCAGGAGCCGCCCACAGTATCTGACCAGGTTCCTCACCCCGCCCAGGTGGTGTCTGAGCACCTGCAGAACCCCCCACCCGACGCTGATGTCTCCTCTTGGTAATTTCCCACTGCGGCGCCACCCTGCCCTTGCCCATCAACCTGCACCTGCCCGGGCTGGGTTGGGAGTACAGCCCGGTCTCTCCCCGAGGGAAAGACCCCATTGCGGTGGCCCCTGCACCTGTCACGACGTCCTGAATAGCGTCTGCATGTGCTTTATCAAGGACTGTTGGATAATTTTTTCTTTAACAACTTTTAGAAGTAGGTTGGCTCCGGGGCTGGGCCGCTAGAGAAGGGATGTGGTGGGGGGAGGGTGGGTCCGGGGAGACAGGACTGGGCCGAGACATGAGGGAGGTGTGGCCTGGGCCGGGGCCGCCTGGCCTGCGTGGACACTGTGGGTGCAGGCAGAAGCAGGGCCAGACGTGTGGGTGAGCCTCTGGTCCACACCCACGCAAGTCACCCTGGAGTACCAGAGTGGAGGTCAGACCACGAGACTGGGACTCGCTGGTGACCAAGAGGAGCAGTCCATAAACCAAGCTCTTCCCCAGCCAGCGAGGCGGAGCTGAGGGGCTCCAGTGTCTGCTTGCACACTTTGGAGGGCTGGGGGGCTCACTACCTGTTCAGAGGAAGTCCCACTGCTGGAGGCCCTTCCCTGAGACTCTGTCCACACTGCCTACCCACCCTGCACTCCCTCGGAGTGCCCAGGTGAAGCCCCCTTCCTTGTGGCAGCCTAGAGCCTGCAGCCTTCTCCTGGAAGACCAAGGGTCCCCAGCGCCCTGGGCCATGACACTCCCACACAGATGGCCTGTCATTCCTGTACGCGCTGCTCTGGGGCGTGCCGTGCTGTGACGTGTGGCCGCTGTGGGTTTGCTGCTGCCCAGGTTAGGGGCCCAGGCGGGGGCCGCCCGGACTGGGGTCTCGTTCCCTCTACCCAGCTGCGGGACCTTAAGTCGGGCAGTGACCTGTGTCTCTGCCTCGGTTTCCTCTCCCATGATCTGGGGGACCTGCAGCCACCCTGGCCACGGTGAGCGTGAGGTGAGAGAGTGACTCAGGAAGCGCCAGTCCTGAGCCGGCGCACGTGCCCTTCTGACACGCGTGTAGATGTGCACGTATGTATCGAAGAAGTGTTCACCAGCAATCAGAATCAAACCAGGTTCATTTAAGTGAAGTCAATGGGACCCGAGCACAGCTGTTTCTCAAAACACAACCCACAGGCGTTTGCTGTGCATCTTCCGTCAGTTTATTGAGTGTGAGGGCAGCCCCCCCCCGCCCCCCCAGCCATGGCTCCCGGATGCCCCCAGACCTGCCCCGAGGCCTGGCCAAGCTCAGCCTGGCAGGGTGGGCTGGCCCCGGGCTGGACGCTGCTCAGTCCTCCTGGTAGGGGACGTGGAAGCCCAGGGTGGTCCCCAGGGGGAAGTGAGCGAAGAAGGTGCGGGCCATGTCCTGCAGCTGGGGGTAGGCGCCAAGCGTCTGGAAGTACTGCACGTAGTTCCAGAAGTCAGAGGTGGAGAAAGGCCAGTAGGGCATGGCCGGCAGCTCCGCGTAGGGGTCTGGAAGACACACGGCGCCTGCCTCAGGGCTGTCCCCTCTGTCCGGCCCAGAGTCCGGTCCATGGAGGCCTCGGGGCGAGTGGGTGGTGCCCAACTGGGCCTGCACTGATGGAACCTTCCGGCTCAGGGCCGGAGCCTGGGCTGTCCCCGACCTGGGTGGGGTGATGACCTAGGCTCTTGGGGACACTTGACCTGGGGGACAAGGAAGGGGGGGGAAGGATGGGGCCTGTTCTAGTCTGGAGGATCCTGGGCAGGCCGAGAGCCGGGGCTTGGGGGTGCAGGGGCCCTGACCATGTCCTGACGGGATTTCAAAGGGGAGCACAGCCCTCTCCTCCCCCCATCCTAGAGTGCAGGTGAGGACGGCCCTGACAATTCTGGACTGAGTCAGCACCCAGGGCAGGAGGGGCTGGGGGCAGGAGCCCAGGTGTGAGGTGGGCATGTCAGGGGTGGGCAGGGGCCCTGGCTGCCCAGGGTATTTCCCGGTTGCTGGAGGGCAGGGCCCAGGCCCGGAGAGGCTCGGAGTCCTTGTGCCCGTGCAGCGCCGGGCTGGCCAGGGGCTAACTGTTGTGTGTCAGGCCTGCGCTGAGCCCAGCTCTCCACGTGTCTGCTTGGGAGAAGCAGCCACTGCCCTCCCAGCAGCCTCTTCTCCCCCCTGCCCCCACCCAGAGCACCGGTTACTGGCACACAGATGACAGGAAAGAAGCCGGAGCACGTACCTCCCTCCTCCTGCACAGGCTTGGCCCCTGCAAGCGAAGAGAAGGGCCGTCACCCAAGCGGCCCACGCTCCCGGAAAGGCAGGGCGGGCAGCAGGCCGCCCCCAGGCCCGCCCCACACCCGCTGCAGGGCTCGTGGCAGGGAGGGCACGGGGGGCTGCTGGAGGTCACGCCTTGTCCCCTCACCTGTGAGAGGCCCCAGCAGGAGGCAGAGGACCAGCCCCTGCACCATGCCGACGACGAGCATCTTCCCCAGGCGCACCTGGTCCAGCTCACTCACGCACCTGCGGCAGGAGGGAGAGACTCACGCACCAGGCACACCTGGTCCAGCTCACGCACCTGCGGCAGGAGGGAGAGACTCACTCACGCACCAGGCGCACCTGGTCCAGCTCCCTCACGCACCTGCGGCAGGAGGGAGAGGCTCACTCACGCACCAGGCGCACCTGGTCCAGCTCCCTCACGCACCTGCAGCAGGAGGGAGAGAGTCACGCACCAGGCGCACCTGGTCCAGCTCCCTCACGCACCTGCAGCAGGAGGGAGAGACTCACTCACGCACCAGGCGCACCTGGTCCAGCTCACTCACGCACCTGCGGCAGGAGGGAGAGACGCCCACCCAGCCGTCAGGGCAGCTTCCTCCTCCAGCCCCAGTGCGGGCAGCGCTAGGGCAAACGGTGCTGGTAGAAAGACAATTTCTTACTGTTTTCAAGCAATTTCAACGTCAATAATGGTTTAGACCATTATTCAGAGGTGAAATCCCCGCCTCGGCTGGCCCGATTTCATTTTCACTATTTGAGAGATTGGGCTCAGCCCCCACCCCCACCTGGCCGAGGGTGCAGCCTGAACCCTGCGGAGGTTACCTGGCGGCCTGTCCGCTCAGCCCAGCCGCAGCCCGGACGGGTCTGCTGCCGGCTCCGGGGCCTCTTTATACAAAAGGGCTGGAGACAGGCAGGAAGCGTCACCTGCCTGAACTGTCAGCCTGAATATTCCGTCCCCCGCAGGGGACTGAGGGCCTCTGTAACCCGCTGGCAGGCAGAGCCAGGGACCAGCTTTTGGGAACGTATCCAAAGATCAAATGGAGAGAAAAACATCTTTGCACAGACCATTTTTAAGATTTTTAGGACTGAGTTCAACGTCGGTACTTGAAATAAACCCAATTTCCTCTCCCCCTAGGAGAGACGTTCTGTGTGATGTTGGGGCTGGCTGGGGTTTCCTCCCCCGTGAGGAGGGGCTGAGGAACCCAGAGCTGCCCACCCAGGAGGAGACCCTCGGGAAGCCCCCCAGCCCGGGTCGGGGGCTGCTGCCTCAGGGCACCCGCTGAGCAGAGTCACAGGCGGGAAGGGTGGATCAAGCTGGACTCGCGTCTGCAGACAGAACTCTCCTGCCTTTACTCAGCAGCAGCCCGTGGCTGGGAAGGAGACAGTCCCACCCCCGGGACACCAGCAGCCAGCACGGAGGGTCCCTGCGGGTTCGGCCACTCTCCTTACTGACCACGACGCCCCGTGCACCTCGTCTCTCCAGTGGGGGCAGCCTCGGGGCCCTGCCCCTTGGGGTCCCCTGGCCCCACTGGGTCCGGGTGCATGTCCACACGGTTCCTGGCCACCTTAGGGCATTTCGAGGAGGCTGGGCACCTCCCCGCCCCGCGTCCTGCGGTTCCCCACCATCATCACAGCCGGCCACGTGTGCCCACCTGAAGCATTAGGGGCTCACTGTCCCAGGCCAGCGCCCTGCGTTTCACGCGACGCCCAGGGAGGTCCCGGATTCAGCTCGGGTGGTCAAGCGACCACCTCCCAGGTGAGGCTTCAGGCTGCATCTTCAGAAATCCGCGTCCATGGTTACGGGAGGAAATGGATTCTCTCTCTGGCGGTTGTGTCCGAGGCCCAGGACCACCCCAGGCCGGCGACTGGCTGCAGGGGCCGCAGGACTCGCACCCAGGGCTGAGACCCATCAGGACCGGCGCAGGGTCTACCCAGGGCTGAGCCCAGCCGGCAGGAGATGTGGCCCAGCGGGCAGCGGGCAGGGCTCAGACGGGTCCCCTGGAAGGGACAAGGTGCTGGCACAGGATGGATCTCCGACCCAGGCCACCAGGGGCGGGCGGGACAGGGGCGGACCCCAGCGGGCGGGGACTGAAACAAACCCCGGCGGGCCTGGCCGACTGGCTGGTCTCTGGCGCCCCCTGCTGCCCGGCACGCAGCACTGCGGGAGCCGAGGGCCTGGCCCGCCCACCTGTCCGCTGGAGGCGGGGCCGGCACCTGGGTCAGCACCTGGGTCAGCACCTGTGCCGCCCCCCCAACCCACTCACTCTGTCCTGTGTCCCGGGCCCAGGGAGGGGACACCGCCCTCCTGCCTGGCTGTGTTCTGGCGCTTTCTCTCCCAGCCCGCCCTGGAGTGTCGTCCCAACTGGCTAGTGTCAGGGCCCAGAGTCCCCTGCGGGCAGCCACCCTGCCGTGCGTCCTCACCAAGTCACACAGGGATGTGACCCTGATGAACTTCACTTTGCCTGACGGCTCCCTGGCTGCCGCCCTCCCTCCATCAAGCCCGAGGCAGAGCCTGGATACCCAGGAGCAAGGTCAGGGACACCTAACAGTCACCTGTGTTTGTCCCCAAGGTTCTAATCATACTCTTTATTTTAATAAAAGAACTTAATCAACTCTCTTGAATTCTAATGAATGTGAAAACAAAGGGCTTTGGGGGGGAAACGAGGTTGACTGGGAAAGGCCTGCTTAAGGTGAAAATTGGGAAAACCTGTCCACTTGGATATTGTTGTGACAACGTTGGAGGATTAGACCCAAGCGGTGGAAACCCAGCAGGACCCGACCTCGGGCTGCCCAGCATGGGCGTCCTCACCGCTTCCTCCCGGGGCCCCCAAGCTGGGGTGAATGGAGGCGCCTCGCTCTCACGGGACTCTGCACAGCGGGGCCCCCAGGGTGCGGTTCATGCCGGCCCGTGGTCAAAGGGAAGTCCCCGCCCGGTCAGCAGGCTGGCCTCAAAGGCACGCCTGTGTACACGAGAGCCGCCGTGTTTAAGTCCTGTATGTTTCTTCATGTTTTAAGATCGCATTCCTTCCCTTAACTGACCGTGGTGAGGATTTCTGCCCGTGACAGGGGCCTCTCTGGAAACAAAAGGGAGCCGGGCCTGGGGTGCAGGGGGACTGGGACACTGGGGACCCCCAGGACCCTAGCTGGCCTGAAAAAAATGCAGGATGCTCAGCTAGACGTAAATTTCACATAATCAGTTAACTACTTTTTAGCATAAGTGTGTCCCAAATATTGCAGGGATATGTTTATACTGAAAGTTATTCCGTGTGTAACCGACATGCCAATTTAACCTGTGTTTTCATCTGTCATATCTGGCGACCCTGTGCAGGACAGAGTCACGCGGCCCGGCTTGGCCCATGGCTCCCTGCCCAGGTCTGGCCAAGAGCCAGGGCTTCCGGCACATGCCAGCAGCAAGAAGGGGTTCCAGCCCCGACCACCAGCGTGGCCCCAGCCCTAGGGGCAGGGCAGGTAGCTCTCCACGCTAGAAAGGGTCATCTTTGAGATCAGGTCATTACACAGGACCAGCCATGGGCTGCAGCCCTGAACCCCCCAGGTAGCCAAGGCCCCTGGCCAGGGACACCCAGGGACGCACGGCTGTCTGGAGCTGGGCTGGGCAGGGCTCGCCACAGAGCCAGAGGGGCAGGCAGACCCCTGCTGGCAGACCCTCCTCCTCTGGGGCTTGGGGCTAGGGAGGGGGACACAGATGGGCACTTGGGGTCCCCAAGAGAGAAATACGCATCACACGCCCCCACTGCTGTGTCCCTGGTGACCTCCTTTTCTCCCCCCACTTACATCCCTCATGGAGAGAGACGCCCTGGGGTGGCAGCTGCGGAAAGGCTGGTGTCAGACCCGGGCCCAGGAAGACACCATGGCCCACCCAGCCACGGGACACCCACCCCTGCCCGAGCCCACACAGTGCCCAGCTGGCTCTCGCTGTCCCCTCCTGAAGCCACTGACACGGGTCCCAATTGGTCCAGGACACCTGGAGACACAGAGAGTCAGGCACCAAGAAGAGGTACCCCAACCTGGTGACACAGCACCCTGCTCCCTGGAACGGGCTGGCCGAGGCCTGTCCATGGGCTCTGACACCCCCTGGCCCCACACCCGCTAGAGGCACACGCTGGGGGATCTATCTAACGATAGACCAGCCTTTCAGCCACTCCTCCGGACCCCAAATTCCTCATCCCACCATGTTCCCAGGAGTACAGTGGGGAGGGGCGGGGTGTGGCTCGTGGTTTGGCTCTTTGCCGGGTTGGGGGGGGTCCTGGATCTCTCCGGCCGGGCTGGCTGGGGGTGGACCGTGGGGGTCCCAGGAAGCAGCAGGGGCCCTGGGGCTGGGCAGGAGCTCGGAACCCCTCCTTGGTCAGGCGGGGAGATGGTCCCGTCCTGCCCACGGGGTGGACACAGACTGGTTGGGGGTATTGTACAGTCAGTGACCTCAGAGCTTCTGCTGTGTCCGCTCACCAGGTACACCACACAGTACAGCGCACTCATCTTAGAGCACGACACGCTAGGTCTTCACCTGTGCACCTGCTCACCACGACCCGGACCAGGGCACAGACCGTCTCCTGCGCCCAGAGTTCCCGCCTTGGTTAACCTCCGCTGTTAACCAAGAAAGCCACGCCCACACACAGCCCTTCTGGACCCTTCCCTCCAGTTTTGTCGCCTGCATTTCTGCCTGGGGACTTCGAGGCAGGCGGACACCTGGACTGAACGAGACCTTCTCCACTCCTCCCGTCACCTTCCCTGGGAAGGAGGGCTGGGCCAGATCCCTGCTAAGGTCTTTCCAGGCTCTGAGCATCTGGGCTTCCGGGAAACAGAAACCCCCGGACCGGGGACGGAAGCGCACTGGCGGGCAGGCACCAGCAGGGGGCAGCCCTGCGCAGTCAGTGCGGCACAGGTGTCAGGAGACAGGTGAGGCTGGGGGCGGGGCTGCGAGGCTCCCGCAGGGGTGTATCTGTCTTAGGGGCATGGAGAGTGTCCCCCCCCACCCCCCACCCCCGTCCCTGCCGAGGACCTCAGAAGCAGGTGCGGCTGCAGCGCCCGGGTCCCTGTGCAGCCACAGGGCCGTGCAGGCTGTTCACTCTACAGACAGAAACGGGGGCTGGGAGGAGTGGAGAGCCCTGTGGGATGAGAACTCTGGGGGTCCCCAGCTAGGTCCCTTCTCTGGGAGGTGCACCCTGCCCTCTGACCCCGCCCACCCAGGCCCCTCCCCCGGGGGTCACTCACTCCCCAAGGGCACATCACCTGCTTCCTGCCAGGCTATCTCCGGTTCAGAGTCTCGGGGTCCCCATTTCCTTGTGGGGTCTTTGCCAGCTTCTGTGGTGCAGCAGGCAGGTGACAAGTGACCAGGCTCTTCCCCACCACGAGTGCGTCACCCCTGCTCACCTAGGGCGAGCGTCCAGAACGCAGAGGCTCCAGGACCCTTGCTTGGGGCCCACCCGCCGGTTCCTTCCCAGCTCTGCGTCTGCAGCCCGGGGCTGGTCTCAGGCCATGGGGGGCTCGTCCAGAGAGGGCACCTTGGCTCTGGCTGTGCCCCTCATTAGCTGTGGGACCCCATGCAAGCTACTTCACACCTCAGTTTCCCCATCTGTAAAATGGGGTGGCCCAGGGCTGTGAAGGGGACTGGGGGTGATGTGTTCACTCAGTGTCCGCTGATTTAAACGTTCGTTTCACCTGCAAACGCTTTCACGTTGACCTCTAGCCTGGAGTGTGACCAGACCCCTGGGTACGCCGGGCCGGTCCAGGGGACACATAAAACTAACCACGGCGGTAAACCTGTTCCGTGGAGACACGCTATGCAGGTGGTGACCAGAGAGCAGCGCCAGAAGTGAGCGTCCGCTCCCAGCAGGTGTGGCTGGGACTTGGGGCGGGCAGGACGGCCAGGTCTGTCCCCAAATGCAGCCCCAGGAGCACATGGGGGGGTGTGGGGGCACCGAGCCAGCAAGGCCGCGGCTCAGGGCGAGCAGGCGGGCTGGGACCCTCTGCGAGTACAGCCCCCCGAAGTCCAGACTGGGGTGACGCCCTGGAGTCTGCTGGGTGGGCCGGCCCCGCAGGAGTGGGAGGGTCCGACCAGAGGGAGCCACGAGTGAGAGGGGCCGTGGGGGGCCTGTCCTGGGGGAAGCTGGGGGACGTGACCTGGGCCGAGGGCCAGCTCTGTGCCCCCAGGGATGGGCTGACGGGCCGCACCCCATCCAGGTTGCCGGCGGCTGGGAATGGCGCAGCACTTCTTCCTGCGGCCAGGGAGGGGTCTGGCTGGCAGGGGACCCCCCGGGGGACCGTGGAGTCTCCTCCCCCAAACCCAGGCGGGCGCCGGCGTTCCCGATGCTCTCGGGCAGGGCCGGGATCCCAGAGCCCTGCTGCGCTGAGGCCCTAATTGCAGGAGGGACCAGGCTGAGCCAGTTCTCCGCTGCCTGAAATAGACCCATTGTTCGCCCCATTCACCGCCGCATAAAAGCCGAATTTATGGGAACCAGGGCTCCGCGTGTTTCTCAGCCTGGCTGAGGCATCCGGGCAGCGTGGCCCGTCACGCCGCCCTGGGGTCTTGGGCGCTCTGGCCTCTGAGGTCCTCTGCCAGCCCGGCGCCCCCCCGCACACACACCCCGCTCTGCTCCCCCCCAGGTGTTGCTGGAAATGGGGAGATAAAAGGGCAGGTCCCCGGTTCTCTTCCAGCCGGTTGTCCTAGATTCGGGGATCCACGCAGGAAGCAGGCACTGTGAGACCACGGGCGGGAGTCGCACCTGAAAATTAAAGGCATGGAGAAGCCCTTTGAACCTCGTGCTAAATCTGTCACTCGGGCTGGCTGGGGGCAGCTCTGCAGCACGCTGGCCGAGAAATAGAACCACCGCCCACTCCACCTCGAGCAGGCCAAACGGTGCGCGCACATTGAGGACGGAGAGATCCGTTTTTAAGAAGAAAAAAGAAAAAACTCCTCCCCCCGTCCGCCCTCTCTGAGCAAACCCATGGCGTGTGGCCCGGCATGGCCAGGCCCTGTCCCCGTCTCCCCTGGCCCACTGGGGAGGCGTTGCAGCTGACCACGCCACAGTGGAGGCCTTGAGCTAAGGGCCACGTCGTCAGACTGAAACACCAAGGAAGCAGAGAGATCCCCAGATAGACCCACTCCCCTGAGCACGGGAGGTTCCAGCCCACCCGAGTCAGCGAGTCAGCGTGGTGAGGAAGCCCCCTCTGCTCTAGCCCTTCCAAAAGGAGTGACCCGACCTCACCCGACAGGAGCCAGTCAGCTTGTCCCTGTTGTCCCGACCCCGTTCCCACCTCCCCAAACCCACCTCCCTGCCCACCCCATTCCCACCTGCCCAAACCCACCACCCGGCCCACCCCATTCCCACCTGCCCAAACCCACCACCCGGCCCACCCCATTCCCACCTCCCCAAACCCGCCGCCCCGCCCACCCCATTCCCACCTCCCCAAACCCACCTCCCTGCCCACCCCATTCCCACCTGCCCAAACCCGCCGCCCCGCCCACCCCATTCCCACCTCC
>VSMD01107613.1:0-41250 GCA_008750895.1 Mirza zaza
TTTTTTTGAGACAGAGTCTCACTCTGTTGCCTGGGCTAGAGTGCCATGGTATCAGCCTAGCTTACAGTAACCTCAAACTCCTGGGCTCAAGCAATCCTCCTACCTCAACCTTCTGAGTAGCTGGGACTACAGACATGTGCCACCATGCCTGGATAATTTTTTCTATATATTTTTAGTTGTCTGAAATTTCTTTCTATTTTTAGTAGAGACGGGGGTCTCGCTCATGCTCAGGCTGGTCTTGACCTCCTGACCTCAAGCGATCCTTCTGCCTCAGCCTCCCAGAGTGCTAGGATTACAGGTGTGAGCCTCCACGCCCGGCAAGGAAGCTTTTTTGATAGTTTAATGATTTGTTAATTTGCTAGGCTTAAGTAATATACCTGAAAATGTATAGAGACTTGGATATGATAGACGTTTCTGTTATATTCCTGTACTAATGGTCTTTCTTTTATGCTAAATTGTTTATAAATCTCTTAGTAAGTATCCAAACTTATTTTTTTCAAACCTCTATCCCATTTTAGAAGAAAACTTACTACCAAGATCAGACAAGATTCTTTTCTATTTAATTCAGAAATATTTTTAGATTGTGACTTTTCATCTCCCAGATTTTCTCTTACCTAAACTATTCATAAATGACTATAATCCACCAGTCTTTGTTGACTTTCTTGATATATGCTCTGGTGTTGTGACATTCAGATCATTGGTGACCAGAGCTACATAATCTCCTTGTTAGTTTTAGACCTTGAAATATATTTTGTCATTAGACCACTTCTATGTGTTGATATAGAGAAAGAGGTTTGGTGTAAGAAATTTTCCCTCCAAGCCCTCTGCTGGTGTTAGTCCTGAATTACCTAAGGAACCAGGATGAGTATAACCAAATAGGACTTTGCCAATATCTTTCATAATATTAGGGAACTGTTTGTTTTTTGTAAAGAAATAAAAAGAATAAAAGCACTAAACCTTGTAATAGTATGTAAGAGTGTCTTGAGCAGCAATCCCATGTGTTCTTATCTTTGTGAAAACTTGGGGAGATTTTATGTGGGAGAGGTGGGGAGACTTAAGGTTGGAGGTGGCAAGAAAGAGACTGCTAAATGTTAGATTGTATGCTACAGATGAAACAAAAACATTTAAATTATTTTGTATTTATAATATATTAGGACAATCATAAAGCACTTTATTATATCACAGTTTCATGTATACTGTGAGTCAAATGGTGCTGCCTATATATAGTATAGTAGATTTTACTTTAATACATACAACTCTTGTCTTCTGACAGTCATATTCTTTTTTTTTTTTGAGACAGAGTTTCACTTTATTGCCCAGGCTAGAGTGAGTGCCGTGGCATCAGCCTAGCTCACAGCAACCTCAAACTCCTGGGCTCAAGCAATCCTGCTGCCTCAGCCTCCCAAGTAGCTGGGACTACAGGCATGTGCCACCATGCCCGGCGAATTTTTTCTATATATATTTTAGTTGGCCAATTAATTTCTTTCTATTTATAGTAGAGATGAGGTCTCGCTCTTGCTCAGGCTGGTCTCGAACTCCTGAGCTCAAAGGATCCGCCCACCTCGGCCTCCCAGAGAGCTAGGATTACAGGCTTGAGCCGCCGCGCCCGGCCCTGACAGTCATATTCTAATAGAGATCTTCTGTGTGTTGCAAAAAGGATTTTGTCTTATGTTTCATATATTTTCATTGGCTTATATTTAGCCAAAACTTAACCGTGACTATTTTGAAATATTTAAAAATGAGTGTGTTCCTTCATAGGAACGTTCCCTGTGGATCTTACCAAAACACGCCTTCAAGTTCAAGGCCAAAGCATTGATGTCCGTTTCAAAGAGATAAAATATAGAGGGATGTTTCATGCCTTGTTCCGAATCTATAAAGAAGAAGGTGTATTGGCACTGTATTCAGGGTAAGACTGGATTCTTTCCTTATTTCATGAACAGAAGTGTTTTTTAAAGAAGCCATATATTTCAGCTGTCTGCTAGTTTGTACCCTTCATATTCACCATTTCAACTTGTAATTCAATATTGATGTGTGCCAGTTTATATTTCACCTGCCTGCAAGTCTTGAGTTTTGGATTTGTGTTCATTTGGCTATGAGTGATACATTTTAAAATGGGTATATCATTGCAGCATGGGTATGCAGCAAGATGATAAGATAGGTATATCATCTTGCTTTCCTGGGAGTCATCAATAGCCACTGTTAATAGCAGCACCAATTAATCGTACATATTTTTGTGATATTCTTCCTGAGTCGGCAAATATGGACTTACTTTAAAATTTTCCTCTTTAAAGAAATATTATTCTGGCAGTATAAACAGAAAATGCAGAATAATACAGAGGAAGACCCATCTTTTTATGGTCAACTTTTTTTTTTTTGAGATAGAGTCTCACTTTGTTGCCCGGGCTAGAGTGCCGTGGCATCAGCCTAGCTCACAGCAACCTCAAACTCCTGAGCTCAAGCTATCCTCCTTTCTCAGCCTAGCTCACAGCAACCTCAAACTCCTGAGCTCAAGCTATCCTCCTCCTCCTGAGTAGCTGGGACTACAGGCATGCACCACCATGTCCGGCTAATTTGTTCTATATATTTTTAGTTGGCCAATTAATTTTTCTATTTTTAGTAGAGATGGGGTCTCGCTCTTACTCAGGCTGGTCTCGAACTCCTGAGTTCAAATGATCCTCCTTCCTCGGCCTCCCAGAGTGCTAGGATTACAGGCGTGAGCCACCGTGCCCGGCCAAGGCTACCAGTTTATTGCTCAGAGAATAGACAGCAATTTTATTGTTAAAATAAGTTAGATTCAATTTAAAAGGTAATTTTCTTGGGGAAGAAATCAAGTTGTATGTCCTGAAGCAAGGTGATTTGTGGATCATCTGTTTCACCTTGTTCTTTTATCAGCATGGATAATCACAAGATTTTTTTTTTCTGATAGCAAGCGATAAAATCAGAAATATGCATATTTAGTCATCATTTTAAAATTCTGTTTGAACTGCCACTTTCTATTTATATCCCCTAAAGTATAGTTCTGCAATTTGGAAGAATCTCAAAGAAGGTATGAGTGAGAATGTCTCCAGTTTAAAGGAGAACTTAAATATGGTGATATCTTGGCTCTGGTACCTCCTTGTTGATAGGATTAAACATGTATCTGCAACTGTTAGGAAGTTGATTTTTAAAAAATCTCTATTAGGTGGGTAAGGGTATATAATTCTTTCTATACATTGCTGGATTGAATTTGCTAATATTAAGGATTTTTTTTTTTATCTAAGTTCATGAGAGATATTGGTCTGTAGTTTTTCTTTTTTGTACTGTTTTTGTCTGGTTTTGGTATCAGGGTAATACTAGCCAAAATGAGTTGGGAAGCATCCCGTCTTGTGTTTTCTGAAAGAGATGGTGTAAGACAGGTATTAATTCTTTAAATGTTTGGTAGAATTCCCCAGTGAAATTATCTGGGCCTGGAGACTTCTTTTTTGGGAACTTTTAAATTATGAATTCAAATGTTTTAATGGTTATCTTTGGTCTGCTATAACAAAGTACCATAGACTGGGTGGTTTATAAACAACAGAAATTCATTTCTCACAGTTCTGGAGCCTGGAAGTCTGAGATCAGGGTGCCAGTATAGTTGGGTTCTGGTGAGGGCTTAGACTGCCAAGACTTTTCACTGTAACCTCACATGACAGAAAGAGAGCAAGAGAACTCTGTGGGATCCCTTTTATAAGGGCATTAATCCCATTCATGAGGGCTTTACTCTCATGACCTAATCACCTCCCAAAGGCCCCACCTCCTAATACCATCATGATGAGGGGTTAGGATTTGAACAGATGAATTTTGGGAAGATATAAACCTTCAGTCCATTGCAATGGTTATGAGACTTATTCAGATTATCCCTTTTATCTTAGTTGAGTTTTGGTAGTTTGTTGTTTTCAAGGAATTAGTTCATTTCTTTAAAATTGTTGAATTTATGAGTATAAAGTTGTTTATAGTATCCTCTTATTATCCTTACAGGCTAATAATGGCCACAGGATTACAGGATTTGTAGCGTTATTCCCTATTTCATTCCTGTTATTGGTGATTTGTATTTTCTATCTTTTTATGAGTCTTGCTAGAGGTTTATCGATTTTATTGACTTTTTTTCAAAGAGCCAACTTTTTGTTTCATTGATTTTTCTCTGTTTTCAATTTCATTAATTTATGCTCTTTATTATTTTCTTCCTTCTGCTTGCTTTGAAGTTTATTTTGTTCTTCTTTTTATAGTTTCCTTAGGTAGGAACGTAAGATTATTGATTTGAGACTTTTCCTCTTTTCTAATTTAAGCATTTTGTGCTATAAATTTCCCTCAGCTCTGCTTTGGCTGCATCTCATATATTTTAATAGGTGGAGTTTTTATTTCCATTCAGGTTTGTGTTTTATTTCCAAGTGTTTGAGGATTTTCCTTATTGATTTCTGGTTTGATTCCATTATGATCAAAGAACCATATGGTCTCAATGATTTCAATTCTTTTAAATTTGTTGAGGTTTGTTTTATGACTTAGAGTGTGTGCTGTCTTGATAAATGTCTCAGGGGTGCTTGCAAAAAGTTGTATTCTGCAGTTGTTGTGCAGGATGAGATAGGTAACAGAAATGATACGTTGTCTAGGATGTAAAATCTGCAGATGCATGTTTAGTATAATTAACTTTTCTTTCTTTCTCTCTTTTTTTTTGGCAGAATTGCTCCTGCTTTACTAAGACAGGCATCATATGGCACCATTAAAATTGGGATTTACCAAAGCTTGAAGCGATTATTTGTAGAACGTTTGGAAGGTCAGTATACTCACTCTCTTTTGAGGTAATCCCTTTGGATTATTGAAATCATGCTTAATGAGAAGTGTTCATCAAAGGATGCCTGAGAATGGAGGACAATCACTGCAAGAACAAAATGAGCTTGTACTGACTTGGGATAAATCCTTGCAAGGTAAAAAATGGTTGACCTGCTCTTCAAATTTGTCCCTTTTCCTATCAAAAAAAAAAAAAAAAAAAAAAAAAGTCCTCTGATCATCCCAGAAGAAAGACGGAGGAATCTTGTCTGGAAAATTAATACTATCCTCATCAATAAGAGTAGTTCAACTGTAAGGCATTTTCTAGCTGCCAATTTTGATAAGCTTTTGTTAGGTACAATAATTGTAGGCTATTATATTCTAGATCCTGATGTACCTATGGCCATTATCATGTGTCACTTTATTTGCTGCTGTAGCATTTCTAGTCTGATACTGTACTAAATGGTTATGTTACCATAGGCCAAGGGCTGTTGAATGGTTGGGGACAGCTGGAGAACCATTCAGTTAGTAATGTCCTTTAAATCACTTTATTATCCTAAATCAGCTTTTTCTGGAGCCTCTTCTTTGGGAATCCTGAAGGGTTTCCTTCTCCCTCTTTGTAAAACAATTTTCTTTCATAGATTCTTTGCTTAGGTTTATTTAGTTTCTATTTGTAGGCTCTTCATGGTGAGGAGGATATAATTTTGAAGATATAATTTTGAAGGAATAATTTTGAAGATACAATTTTCATTGTAGAACAATATGCTCTGTGGTTTCTTTTTTCTGGCTGAGGGAATTTAGTTCTAAATGATTTTTTCAAATTCAACTATAGAAGCCTTCTGTAAATTAGCAGAGGCTAGGAGAGAATTGAGGCCTGTTAAAATTTTAGATTTATTCATTCATTCATTCATTTATTTATTTATTTATTTATTTTTTTGAGACAGAGTCTCACTTTATTGCCCAGGCTAGAGTGAGTGCCGTGGCGTCAGCCTAGCTCACAGCAACCTCAATCTCCTGGGCTTAAGCGATCCTACTGCCTCAGCCTCCCGAGTAGCTGGGACTACAGGCATGTGCCACCATGCCCGGCTAATTTTTTCTATATATATTAGTTGGCCAATTAATTTCTTTTCTATTTATAGTAGAGATGGGGTCTCGCTTTTGCGCAGGCTGGTCTCGAACTCCTGAGCTCAAACGATCCGCCCACCTTGGCCTCCCAGAGAGCTAGGATTACAGGCTTGAGCCACCGTACCCGGCCTATTCATTTATTTTTATTTTAGAGATAGGATCTTACTCTGTCACCCAGGCTAGAGTGCAGTATGGCACGATCATAGCTCACTGTAGCCTGGAACTCCTGGGCTTGAGTGATCCTCCCACCTTTACTTTCAAGTAGCTAGCACTACAGGTGTGTGCTACCATACCTGACTAATTTTTAAATTTTTTATAGAGGTGAGGACTTGCTATGTGGCCCAGCCTGGTCCTGAATTCCTGACCTCAGGCAATCCTCTTGCCTCAGCCTCCCAAAGTGCTGGGTTTACAGGTGTGAGCCACTGTGCCTGGCCAATATTTAGATACATTTAGATAACTTTTTTGTATTAGACATAAGATTTTATCTTTTAATGTTCAGTTTCTGAATCTTTAGAGTTGATGATTATCCAGAACAAGACTTAAAAATAGTCATGTTCTTTAGATGTTTGAAATGTTTGAAGGGTAAATACCACATTCTGAATTCATGTGGGTTATTGATATGTTATTGTCAATATATGTTATGTAGAAGACACATGTAGAAGGACACATGTTCTAGTGTCCTTTATAATAATGATTTTTTAAAGAAATTATATTTTAAAATTTTTATATATTTTAGTACTGACTTGGGATCTAGAAATATTTGAGTTTCTTTCTTTTCATAAGCTTTGTAGTTCATTTCTAACGTTCTCTCTCTAACCAAGCTTCTTTTCTTCTTATAGCTCAGTACTCTGTTCTCAGTAACTGGTGCCTAATACAAACAGACCTTTCCTTTTTTTTTCCTTTTTACAGATGAAACTCTTCTAATTAATATGATCTGTGGGGTGGTGTCAGGAGTGATATCTTCTGCTATAGCCAATCCCACTGATGTTCTAAAGGTAAGAGATGTATGCAGTGTGATTTAAAAAGAGCATGAGCTTTGAGTCATATTTGGGTTCAGATTCCCCATTTGATGGCTATAAAACGTTGGGCAAATCATTTAACTTCATTAAGCCTCAGTTTCCTCATTTGTAAAATGAAGATAAGGCAGTGCTTATAGCATAGGGTTATGAAGGATTAGAGATAATGTATGTAAACTACCTATCATTGCATTTGGTAGTAGATACTCAATAAATAGTAGTCAATTTATTATGATATGCATTAATCCATTGGTCTTCAAACTGGAGTATGCAAGCCCCTGTAGATTCTTTCCAAGGGCTATACAGTTTTACAGGAATCAATTTCCAGGTCCCTTACTTTGATTTGTACTATTTTCTAAAACTGGTCTGAGAATGAATCTATTTTTAGAATAGCCCTTTCCCCCCTTTACAGAATATTCCCCACCCATTCCAAATCTTAGTATGATATGTTGACCTGTAGTGTAACCTGGAGTATCAAACAAAGGAATACATTGCAATAATATTTTTGGAGAAGCCTCCTTTAATAACTAATTGGGGTACCTTAAGTCTGTAATTCCTCTTTCTCTGTATTTTTTTTTTTTTGAGACAGAGAGAGCCTCTCTCTGTTGCCAGAGGCAGAGTGCCATGGAGTCAGCCTAGCTCACAGCAACCTCAAACTCCTGGGCTCAAGCAATCCTCCTGGCTTAGCCTCCTGAGTAGCTGGGACTACAGGCATACACCACTACACCAGGCTAAGTTTTTTACACCTGGCTAATTTTTTTCTATTTTTAGTAGAGACAGGGGTCTCACTCTTGCTGAGGCTGGTTTCAAACTCTTGACCTCAAGCAATCCTCCCACCCTGGCCTCCCAGAGTGCTAGGATTACAGGCATGAGCCACCATGCCTGGCTTTCTCTGTCTTATTAATATTTCTATTAAGGGTGAGATTTAGCTTTTAAAATGATATATTTTGGCCTGTGTTGGGATATTCTAAATTCAGAGCCAGTATAGTATAGGTTAGTAATGCTGATTTATTAAGAATATAATTGGATTTCTTTAAGACTTTTATCAAATCAGAGTGAAACATTTATTTTAATATCAGTTTTCATCTTTATCTCATAAAATGGTAAATATTTTGTACTTATTAACTTATTTAAATTTATGATTAATTAAAAGCACGAAATATATGATTAAAATATGACAGGATCCCAAAATTTTAAAAAATTATTTTAAAGGGATTATGAGAAGAAGGTAAGAGGACACATGCTTTATTTATTTATTTTTTTTTGGAAGGGCAAACATTTAGTATATTTTATTTTATTTATTTATTTATTTATTTATTTTTATTTCGGCATATTATGGGGGTACAGATTTTAAGGTTTCAATAAATGCCCATTCCCCCCCCACAAGTCTGAGTCTCCAGCATGACCATACCCCAGATGGTGCACATCTCACTCATTATGTATGTATATAACCTCCCCTCTCCCCCTCCCCCGTGCCCAATACCCTATTACTATAGTACCTATGTGTCCACTTAGGTGCTGCTCAGTTAATACCAGTTTGCTGGTGAGTATATGTGGTGCTTATTTTTCCATTCTTGGGATACTTCACTTAGTAGTATGGGTTCCAGCTCTAACCAGGAAAATATAAGATGTGCTATATCACCGTTGTTTCTTAGAGCTGAATAGTACTCCATGGTATACATATACCACATTTTATTAATCCATTCTTGGATTGATGGGCACTTGGGCTGTTTCCATAGCCTTGCGATTATGAATTGTGCTGCTATAAACATTCGAGTGCAGGTGTCTTTTTTGTAGAGGGACACATGCTTTATTTGAGCACTGGTGAAATCACTAGTGGCTAGGTTAGTGAAGGAGAGATCTATTGCAATTTAGAGAGTTTTGAGACCTGAGAGAGTGACTTAAAAACAGCACACATGAAAAAAAAAACAAAACAAAACAATGGCGACTGACAGAGAAAAAATATGAAATAGTCTTTCTGGACTAAAGTGAGAGTAATTTAGCTACAGAATTTTTATATCATTTTAAATTTACAGAATAAGTATTTATGAAGAGAATTGACTGTGTCCTAAAACTCTAAAATATTTGCAGTATAATCATACCTGTTATAATGTGCTTTTCATGAATAATACTTATCTTTCTGAAATGTACTTTCTTTTTTTTTTTTTTGAGACAGAGTCTCACTTTATTGCCCAGGCTAGAGTGAGTGCCGTGGCGTCAGCCTAGCTCACAGCAACCTCAAACTCCTGGGCTCAAGCAATCCTGCTGCCTCAGCCTCCCAAGTAGCTGGGACTACAGGCATGTGCCACCATGCCCGGCTAATTTTTTCTATATATATTAGTTGGCCAATTAATTTCTTTCTATTTATAGTAGAGATGGGGTCTCGCTCTTGCTCAGGCTGGTCTCGAACTCCTGAGCTCAAACGATCCGCCCACCTCGGCCTCCCAGAGAGCTAGGATTACAGGCTTGAGCCACCGCGCCCGGCCTGAGATGTACTTTCTTATCCATCTAGATCCTAGATTTAATGACCTAAGTGATTCACCTTCAATTTCTCATACCTGTGACCTGTCTGGCAAAATTACAATCATTGACCAATGCTACCATCCATGTTTTCCTTTCTTATTCCTCAGTAGGACTGATTAGTGCTGGGGAGAAAAAGTCACAGTCTTCGACTTTGGCTATGCCGATATGATTTATGATCAGTGTTGGGCTGTTCAGTCCTTTCATTATCCTTGGGCAACTCTTTCTCCTATTCTCAAGCACATTTTAAACAAACCTTTAAGCTTTCTGTTAGCTCTGTGTTCCTCTTAATCTTAGCAGACAACTCCACCTCTTATGGCCTTGCCTTATGCCTCTCAACTTCTTATCCTTTCACTCTTTTTTTTTTTTTTTTTTTTTTTTGAGACAAAGTCTCACTTTGTTGCCCAGGCTAGAGTGAGTGCCGTGGCATCAACCTAGCTCACAGCAACCTCAAACTCCTGGGCTCAAGCGATCCTCCTGCCTCAGCCTCCCGAGTAGCTGGGACTACAGGCATATGCCACCATGCCTGGCTAATTTTTTCTATATATATTAGTTGGCCAATTAATTTCTTTCTATTTTTATAGTAGAGACGGGGTCTCACTCTTGCTCAGGCTGGTTTCGAACTCCTGACCTCGAACAATCCGCCCGCCTCGGCCTCCCAGACTGCTAGGATTACAGGCGTGAGCCACCGTGCCCGGCCTCACTCTTCACCTATAAACTTATTTATATCCATACTCATCCTTACCTTGTCTCTACTGTAGTGGTTCTCAAAGTATAGTTCTCCAGACCAACCACAACAGCATTACCTGAGAACTTGTTAGAAATGCAAATTCTTAGGCCCTACCCCATACTTAGTTATTCGGAAAGGTGTGGGAATGGGGCCTAGCACTCTGTTTTGACAAGCCCTCCAGGTGGTTCTGATACACAGGTTAAAAAACCCTGGCTTTACTCTGTTCTTATTCACTTCTGATTCATTAGGAACCTTTCTCTATCATTTATCCTCTTTTTCTCTTATCTTCAGCCTCTTCCTCTTCACTGGTTACCTCCCCTAAAATGATAAATATGTTCAAGTCTTTCTATCCTAAAATACTTCTTGACCCTCTGACTTCCTCAAAATACCACCTTTTTCTTCCCTTCTTATCCAGATTTTACAAAGAGTGGTCCTTACTCTCCATCCCGACATAACCTGCTGTAATCACTCCTGATACTTGATTGAAACTACTCTCCCCAGGGTCAGCAGCAATGTCCACATTATCCAATCCAGTGGACATTTAGTTCTCATCTTTATTTAACCAGTTTTGACTAATTCCTTTTACTTGAAGTTCTCCTTTCATTTTGACACCACGATATTTAGATTCTTCTAGTTTTCGTACTCCTTGGTTTCATTTGTGGGCTTTAATTCTGCACATATCGTAAATCTCTCTCTTCTCCGATTCAAAGTTCCATCTTTAGCTCTTTTGTCCTGTATGGTTTCTCCCTGGTTGACCATTTTCATTCTTAAGACTTTGGCTTTCACTGTATCAGGGTATAGGGTAAGCTGCTATAACAAAGAAACTAAAAAGTAAAAGGCCTCAGACAGTATACAAGTTTATTTCTTCCTCATGTAACAGTCTGGAGGAGAGCGATTTATGCTGGTGGGGTGGCCCTACTCCATGCTGTCATCCAGGATCCAGGTTCCTTTGATTTTGTTGCACTGCCATTATATCCTAGGACAAGGATTGGCAAACTACTATCTGTGGGCCAAATCTGGTCCACTGCCTGTTGTATATAAAGTTTTATTGGAACACAGCCACCCCATTTGTTTATGTATTGTCTATGGATGCTTTTATGAGTCAGTAGCAGAGCCGAGTAGTTGGGACAGAGGCTTTAAGTCCTGCAAAGCCTAATATATTTACTGTCTGGCACTTTATAGCAAAAGTTTGCTGACCTCTGTTCTATGGTATTTTAAAAATCTGTATGGTTGAAGTTGGACCACCACCACACCCACATTCCCATGGGAAGAGAAAGAGTCAAGGGAAAGCATTTTCCTTTTGTTTTGTGAAAAATAAAATCAGATTAAGTTAGGGAAAATTTGAATTTGTACAGATTGCAATCCAGGATACTTCAAACCAGGTGGTAAGCAGCTCACCTTAAAGCAGTTACAGCACAGTTTATAAAGCACAGAGGAGGAAGTATTTTGACCTTTTTTGTGATTGGCTGTTATAAATTGTTCTTTTAAAGGCAAACAGCTGTTTAAGCTGATTTTCTATAGTCGATTGGTTTCATTTCACTGAAGCATGCTGACAAGGACATAAAACTTATGTTCTGTGTTTATGATTAGAGAGAGAATTTTGGAGGAAATCAGGATGACTTAAATTTTGCTTACCTGGTGATGGGTGTTTGGCCTTCGGGTATATCTCAACTGTGGCCTACATTTTTGTTAACAGTTTAAATCTTTAAATATGTAGTTTTTGATAAACAATTTCAAACATACCAAAGAGTAGAGAATAATAATAGTATAGTGAACATCTTTGTATGTGTCACCTAGATTCAACAGCTAAGATTTTGCTATCCCTGCTTCATTATTCCTTTTTTTCTGAATTCTTTTAAAGATTATTCCAGATATTGTCATTTCCCCTCACATATTTTGATGTACATCTCCTAAAAGGAATGGTTTCTTACATAACCATTATGCCATTGTTACAGCTAACAAAATTAACATAATTCATTGGTAACGTCTGATAATCTATGTTCAAATTTCCAGACTGTCTTATATATTTTACAGTTGATTTATTTAACTTGGGGTCCAAAGTCTATATATAACATTAATAGTTATGTTTTAAGTCTCTTTTACTCTAAAGTACCCCACTGCCACCCACACACCTTTTTTTTTTTTTTTTTACCATTAACTTGTTGAATAAACTGGATCAGTTGTCCTGTAGAATTCCCAAGTTCTGGATTTGGCTGTTTGCTTCCTTGTGAGGTAATCTAACTGATTCCACTAAGCCCTCTATTTCTGTAAATGGAAGGTTTCTGTAAAGATCATACTGAGTCATGTGAGGACACATACAATGTTTGGTTGTCCCAATATTAGGGATGTTAAGATTGATCAGTAAATTCAGGTGTGACAGCCTTATTTCTCCTTTGTAAAGTTTCCTGTCGGCCCTTCATCTAATGGTTTCCTCTGTTGGTGACCATTACTTGGATCAGTTATTTCACCGAAGGTTGCAAAATGGTGATTTTTCTAATTCTGTCATTCCTTCTATGTTTCTTAGCTAGAAATCTTCTGCAAGGAAGAACTTTTTCTCATTAAGTAGGGCTGTTTGGCTATTCTGAAATACAGGCAATTTCCTTTGAAGCAACAGACAGGGAAGTTTCAACCACTATTTCTGTTCACATTTCATTCTGAAGGACTTAGTTCCATGGCTGTATCTTGCTGAAAGGAAGGCTGGGAAATGTCTCTAATTGGGGGACCATGTGCCCAACTAAAACTAATTATTGAAGAAGGGGAGAATATATGTTGGGGGACAACTAGTATTCTACCACAACTACCCAACCAGAGCTACTGGGTCATCCAAACTGGAAACCTAGATCATCCTTGATTCTTCAATCTCTATTTCCTTTTAATATTGAATAAGGTATCAAGTTCTGTAGATTTTACCTTATAAATATTTTTCAAATTTGTTGTTTCCCCACCATTCCTATTATAGGCCCTCATCTCTGAAGCCTCCTAACTTGGCTTTTCACTCTAGTGTGTGCTTTCTCAAACCATCTCCAGACTGAAGCCAGAGTGATCTTAATCCATATCTGATCTACTATATATTGCTTCTTTGCTTTTGTGCATGTAGCTCTCTTTCTCCCTGCAATGCCTTTTCTCCTTTTCCTAGTAAATTTGTCCTTTAAGACTGTGCTCAGAAACAGGGCTAGACCTAGAGTAAAACAAGTGAGGTGTACTTCCCTTGGGTACAAAATAAGAGGGTGCCAAAAAACTCAGTAATCAGTGTAACATTTTATGTAATATTTTTTAAAAAAATCAAAATTAATGCAAAAAATTAATGATATACCAGATATAAAAATTTTACATAATTCATTTCACTCACCTCACCCTAATCTTGGTCCTGTTGAATCCTAGCTTTAGTTAAAATTTTTATATTTGATCTATCATGGATTTTTGTGGATTAATTTGGATTTTTTGAAAATATTGCATGAAGATACTATTTATTTTGATTACTGAGCATTTTGTGCCCCCTTACATTTCTCACCTAAGGAAAATACTTCATTTGCCTCACCCTAGTCCTAGTCATGCTCAGGAATTACCTCCTTTAAGATGTCTTCTACTTACCATAGGGTATTTGTAGTTTTGATTAGTCTTCATGGTACTTTGTATCTTGATTTAATTGAGCTTAGGTTTTTATTTCAAAACTCTTAGTAGTAACAATTGACTTTCTGCATAAAAGCATGCTGCTGTTACATGACTTACCAAGGACATTTATTGAAATCTTCAATGCTAGAGTTGTGCTTCATGAAAAGCAGGCATACATTTGGGCACTAGTATTTAGTGACTGACTCCTATGATTGATAGTATGTGTTTGGAGTCTGTGTGAAATTGTTCCAAATTTTTTACATGACTATTTAATACTGTATTTCCTTTCTTACAGCTCTCAAAGGCCACTTGGCAGAATATAATATCATGCTTTTTATAAATAAGACTCAATTTAAGGTCTTGTAAGCATAAAATTACATTTTAAAACATTTTTTGCTTTTTATAATTGCATAAACAATGCATGTTCAGTGGAGAAAAAATGGAAAGCAGAAAAAAAAAAACAGAAAAATGCTCAGTTGTAGCCTCACCACTCAGATATAAACCACTGTCAATATTTGGATGTATGTGTTCCTCCAGTCTCCTGGTGTTTAGGGATATATTTAAGTTTACATGTTTTTAATAAAAATGACATATATACTATTTTGTAACCTTTTTCATATTTAGAAATTAATTTTTGACATCTTTCAATATCAACAAATATTATTGTCCAACAGAATTTTATAGCTCCATAGTATTCCATTAAATGGATATATCATAATTTATGTAACCAATCTGTGTTGTTGTTTGGATATTTAGGTTTGTAATTTTCCACTAATCATATTTTAAATGAATCATTTTCTATACCTGCTGTGTATTTGTTCTTCCTTTTCCCCAAATTTTCTAACTTCAGAAATGATGGACTTAGTATGAGGAATGTGATGAAAATCATCTTTATAAAATACACTTTGACACAAATTACAGTCTTTCTATATACAGTTTAACTCATTAATTTCATCATAATAGAGATATTTTTCATAATCCCCAAATACTGTTTTCTTAATTTTAAAGGAGTAAAATATCTCCTTTTGGTTCTTTCTGTCAAAAAAAGTGTTCACCTCTTCTTTTAGATTCGGATGCAGGCTCAAGGAAGCCTGTTTCAAGGGAGCATGATTGGCAGCTTCATCGATATATACCAACAGGAAGGCACCAGGGGTCTGTGGAGAGTAAGTACTCTTTCCTGGTAGTGTTCTATACTATCAGTTCTAGAATTTGCAAAGAAAACTTTTTTTATGTAAAGCCATAAAATTGTGAATTATAATAGGGTAAGAAGCTCCTCATCATCTATGAAAGGACCAAAACTTATCAATGGTCTTTATTTCTGCTTAACATTTGGGGATTGTATATGTGGGGAATTTATTATATTATTTGAGATAGCCATTTTGGTTTGTTTACATTGACAGTGAATTTAGTTCTTCAGTGTTTTTTTTTTTTTTTGCCAGTTCTGTACTAACATAGCAATATGTGTCTTTGTAGTGCTTATGTTCAGAAGTTGTTACCTAAAACAAACATTTTTAATCCCACTACCTAGAGATAATTTCTGTTGACATTTTGTCATATTATCTTTGTCTTTTATCTGTACTTTGCCTTTTTGTTATCATTGTTACAATAATTTTTAATCTACTTTTAATCATTAAATATTATAATATTAATAAGGATACTAGTAGAATATACAGGGAGAGTGGAATTGGGAAATCCATTAATAGTCTTTTAAATAAAAACAAGAGCTTTGCTATTTTTCTTTGTAATTTTCTATAACTTATGATAAGAAATTCCAAACACAAAGAAAAATTGAAAGAATAGAACTATGAACTATATACCCATGACCTGGATTAAATGACTGTAAAGTTTGATCAGATTTGCTATATTTATGCTTTTCTTTTTTAGCTAAACTATATGAAAGAAAGTAAGTTGCAGACATCATAGCACTCACCTAAATACTTCATTATACATTCCCTAAGAATAAGAAAGAACATTCTCCTACATAATAACAATACCATTATCACATCTAAGAAAATTAACAATAAGTCCCTAATACCTAATATCCAGTACATATTAAAAATTCCTGTATTGATGAGACGAGGCTAGTTTTCTTTTCTTTTTTTATAAGAAATGGGGTTTCGCTATGTCACCCAGGCTGACGTCAAACTCCTGGGCTCAAGCACTCCTCCCACTTCAGCCTCCCAAGTAGCTGGGACAATAAGCACTGGACACTGGGCCCAGCTCCAGGCTAGTTTTCTTATAGAACGTTTCTGTGTGATAGTTAACTTGGTCTTCTATCCCCTGTATTTCTAATAAACTGAAGGTTGGGTCCATTGGCTTGATTAGATCCATGTTAAACATTTTTGGTAGGAGAGCTTCATAGCTGATGCTGTATATTTCACATTTCATCACAGCAAGAGGCACATAATGTTAGGTTGTCCCATGACTAGTGGTGCCAAATTTGATTACTTGGTAGGATGATGTCTGCCAGATCTCACCATTGTAAAAGATAAGTTTTTTCCCCCTTTGCATTTAGCAAGTAAGTAATCTGTGGGGTGATAGTCTAGCAGCATGTATATATCCTGATATCTAATCATCTTTTACCTAATGGTCTTCACATCCATTAATGATCCTTGAGGTTTACTTTTTGATAACAGCAGGGTACACTTTCTTGATTAGTATAATTTAAAACCAGAAGATGGAATTAACCAGAACTTTCTTACAAACTGATACCAAAGGGACAAAAGACAGAACAATATGTAGAATTGGAGATTTGTCAGGAGAGCACAGCTACTTTATTTTTTATTTTTAATTGTGGTAAATTGCATATAACCTAAAATTTATCATCTGAACCATTTTTAAGTGTATGGTTCAATAGTGTTAAGTACATTCACATTGTAGTGGAACTCACTTCCAGAACTCTTCATCTTGCAAAACTCAAACTCTACCCATTAAACAACTCCCCATTTCTCCTTTCCTCAGCCCCTGGAAACCCCCATTCTACTTTCTGTCCCTATAAATTTTACTACTCTAGGTACCTCATGTAAGTGGAATCGTATAGTGTTTGTCTTTTTGTGACTGGCTTATTTTGCTTAGCATAATGGCCTCAGGGTTCATCCATGTGGTAGCATGTGTCAGAATCGTCTTCCTTTTTAAAGCTGTATAATATTCCATCTTATGTATATACCACCTTTTCATTATCCATTCAACCATTGATGGATACTTGGATTCACAATACCTTTTGGCTATTGTGAATGATGCTGCTGTGCATGAGTGTGCAAATATCCCTTTGAAACCCTGCTTTCAGTTCCTTTGGGTATATATCCAGAAGTGGAATTGCTAGACTATATGGTAATAATAGGTTTATTTTTTGAGAAAGTGAACGTAGCTACTTTTATGATCCAGATCTAGTAGTTCATAAAAGTAGCTACTTTTATGAACGTAGCTACTTATGTGACTTAGGCATGTAACACAAAGCAGTGAAGTACAGGTTGAGTGTGGTGGCTCACACCTGTAATCCCAGCACTTTGGGAGGCTGAGGTGGGAGGATAACTTGAGGCCAGGAGTTTGAGACCAGCCTGGGCAAAACGGTGAGACCCTGTCTCTACAAAACAATAAAAAAAATTAGCCAGACATGGTGGCCCACACCTGTACTCCCAGCTATTTGAGAGGCTGAGGCAGGAGGGTTGCTTGAGCTTAGGAGTTTAGGTTGTAGTGAGCTATGATGATGCCATTGCACTCTAGCCTGAGTGACAGAGTGAGACCCTGTCTCAAATAGAAAAAAAAGAAGCAAAATACATTGTGTTATGAATTCTGTTGAGACTGACATGTTTTATTTGCATATTAGAAATATAGGAATATTTTTTAATTTCAACAAAGAAATGTGTTTGTATTTATCTTCAAACACATGGTTCTCTTAGTCTGTTTTATTTTCCTGCTTTGATTGTATTAATAACATGGGTACTGGAAACATTTTACTTTCTTCCTAACTTCATAGTAAGAAAAAAACAGCACAAGTATGATGACAAAGTATAACTGGCACTTACCTCAGAGTTAGAAAGACAGTAGTGTGGTGGGGACAGTGGTGAACTGGGGAGCGCTAGCCTTGTTGAAAGAGGACAGCTGTTCCTCAGCTCCAGCCCATTGCTGCCATGCACTGATGGTGAGGCCAGTGTGGCCAAATTTTCTGGCTTTTCAGGAGAAGCCGATTTCTATGTGAAATATCCTGATTTTTTTACATGTTGACAACTGATTCAATCTTAGAAACACTGTGTGGGCCACACAGAACATGTCTGTGGCCTCATTTCAGCCTGTGGGCTCCAGTTTGGAGCCTTACTATTCACCATAGTAATCTTCTGTGAAGGTCACCCTTTTTAACAGAGTGAAACATGCAGAAGAGTCAAAGAGAAGACACTGTTTGGCTAGCCACATCAGCAGAATCAAGCATCTCAGCACAGCTGCATCATTTCCACTTAATAAATTGAGTTTGGGAACTTAGAGATGATTGAACACTTTAATATAACAGTTATCCCAGAAAGCAGTTGTCCCTATGGCATGTTATTTTGATTTTTTTTTTAAGAGATGGGGTCTTGCTCTGTTACCCAGGCTGATGTGCAGTGATGCCATCATAGCTCACTGCAGCCTTGAACTCCTGGGCTCAAGCGATCCTCCTGCCTCAGCCTCCTGAGTAGCTAGGATTACAGGAGTGAGCCACCACTCCTGGCTCTAGACAACCACTACTCTACTTTCTATCTTTATAGATTTGCCAATTCTAGATATTTCGTATAAATGTAATCATACAGTATGTAGTCTTTTGTGACTGGCATCTTCTATTCAGCATACTCTTTTCAAGGTTCATCCATGTTGCAGCATGTATCAATACTTCATTTCTTTTTATGCTGAATAATAATTCCATTGTATGGATATGCCACATTTTGTTTATCCCCTCATCAATCAATGAGCATTTGGGTTTTTGTACTTTCTGGCTATTATGAATAATGCTGCTATGAACATCCATGTACATATTTTTGCATGAACATATGTTTTCAATTCTCATGGGTATATACCTAGGTGTGGAATTGCTGGGTCGTATGGTAATTCTGTTAAACTTTTTGAGGAAATGCCAAATTGTTTTCCATAGTGGTTGCCCCATTTTACATTCCTACTAGCAGTATAAGGGTTCCAATTTCTCCACATCTTTACCAACACTTGTTCTTTTACCAACACTTGTTCTTTATTTAAAAAAAATATAGCCATTCTAGTAGGTATGAAGTGGTATGTCATTATGGTTTCGATTTGCATTTCCCTAACGACTAGTGATGTTGAACATCTTTTCATATGCTTATTGGCCATTCATATATCTTCTTTGAGGGAAATGTCTTCAGATCTTTTGCCCATTTTTAATTGACAGTTGTGTTATAAGTGTTCTTTATATATCGTGGATACTAGTTCCTTAGCCAGATATATGATTGGCAAATATTTTTTTCCATTATATGGGTTGACTTCTCATTTTCTTGGTGGTATCTTTTGAATCACATAAGTTTTAAATTGTGATTAAGTCCAATTTATTTTTTTCTTTTGTGTCTTGTGCTTTGGGTGTCATATCATTATTTTATTTTTAATACAGCAAGTGAATTGGGAATTTATAAGTGTTCCAGTATTAGTCATTGATTTGAAAGAGTGACCTCTGTACTTCAGACTTGGATTTTTCTGGCACTTTAAAACTCCTGACCTATTTTTTTCTCTTTAAGACTTATGTCAATCCTTTTGTATTTTCTTGGTGTCTAATGTCACTTGTGTTTTGTAGGGTGTGGTCCCAACTGCTCAGCGTGCTGCTATCGTTGTGGGAGTAGAGCTACCAGTCTATGATATTACCAAGAAACATTTAATATTGTCAGGAATGATGGGCGACACAATTTTAACTCACTTTGTGTAAGTAGGATAGGTTGTGCTCATTCTGTATTTCCAGCATTTTGAGCAAACCTCTTTTACTGAAGTCCTCAAGTGGAATTGACAACTGGTATGTATGGCCTAAATACCCTTGTCTCTCCTATTACCAGAACTTCAAACCTTCTGAACACTTTACACTTCATAGAGATCTCAGGTGGTATGAGTATTTGGGTACTTGGGAGCAGTGTCTAATACAGCAGCCTACCAGAGGTCTATAGGACTTACATTTATTCATACACAGCTTCTATATCTAATAAGCACATCTATTGTTTGCTTTGGTTAATTTTGTATCAGAAAGCAAACTTTTCTCAATGGGAATGAGAAAAAAGGATGAAATTTTATAGGGTCTGTGAAACTAAAGCACAGCTTTTGGCTGAAGACTGTTGTTAATCTCATCTTACATTTTCTTTGTCTTGCAAGCTTTATGCTATTTGCTACTCAAATGCATTTGGCATTTGATATGGTGGTTTGAAAATTTTATGTAACTAATAGATGGTGTGTGATATTTCCTGCTTAGAGATCTCGTTAGGTTTATAAACTGTCTTGTTTAAGAAAGAGACCAAGTTTCAGATTGAAAACTGAAAGGACAACCTTTCAATGGTGTTTCTCTAGTATAGATTTCCTTTCACTTTAGGTCATAATGAAAGGGCAAGCACCAGGTTTTATCTATGGATCTGAATTACTATACATTTATGGTTGGCCTAATTTCTGTTTAAGTGGGCAGGGGGTGAAAGTGGGGGCAATCTATCTTCTTAAAGTTTAGTTCCAGTTTCATCTTTAGTTCCAGCTTTACATGTGGCTTGGCTGGGGCTCTGGCCTCCAATCCAGTTGATGTGGTACGAACTCGCATGATGAACCAGAGGGCAATCGTGGGACATGTGGACCTCTACAAGGGTACTTTGGATGGTATTTTGAAGGTATGCACATTGTGGATTCAGGGTACATTTTAGTTTTCTTTGATGTCTCAGACCTTTCAGTCTTATTATTAGTTGCTACATATCATTCTGAAGATGAAAGAATCATTATGAGTAGCCTCTCAGAATCATTCCCAGATTCCCAGGTTAAAAAAAAAAAACAAACTGCCTCCTTGGCAATCTGGTGATATACAGTGATCCTTAATATTATTATTCCAATTGAAGTACTTGGGAATACAGGATACTTTATTAATAGTACCATATAGAATTATTGATATAAAAGACTTAATATATCCCCATTTGCCCACTTCAGATAAGATGGAGACTATGTAATAGAAAACCTAGTACTTAAAAAAAAAACAAAAACAAACCCTAGTACTTGATTTTGGTTCAGGGTTGTGCTATTGTTCACTTTGGCTTTGAAAGTTTCTGCTCTTATGTTTGTAGGAAACTAAATATCATAAATGTATTATGAAATTACTGGTGATAGTACTGCTACAAAATCAAATTTAGGGCTAAAATGTGATTTTGCTATATGGTTTCTCTGCTAGTATCAGTTTTGTTTAACATTTATTATATATCAGGCAGCATTTTAGTAGTTACAGAGAAATTATAGCTATTACAAAAGTACTGTAGGTATACAAATAGATAATCAGTGCAGCCTAGTAAGTGATAAAATCAGAGTTCTATGAAAGGAAATTTTAGCCCAATTTGAAAGTTTGAGATACACTCCTTGTAGATGGTGGCATCTTGAATAATAATAACGTAGAGTATATCCTTTAACTCTCACAGCAACCCTGTGGAGTAGATATTACCTTTCCCATTTTATAAATGAGGAAATTTAGGTTCAGAGTTAGCAGTAACTTACTCATGACATAATCCAGGTTCTGTCTGATTCCAAAGTTTGTACTTATGATCACTATGCTGTGTTGTATCCACAGAAACATACTTTTTTATGTTGATAGTAACCTTTAAGTATTTAACATTTGCTCACTGATTCATGTACTTGCTATTAAAATTCTTTAAAATAGCTTTGCTCTATATTGTCATTATACATAATAGTATCATACTTTATTATTTTTCATTTCATCCTTAAGTATTCCAAAACACCTTGGTGAATGGAGTCATGCATTTATCTCTGACATAGAAAATAATAGCTGCACATCTCATCTTGTCACCCCCATCTAAATTCCTTTAATCCTTCTCATTGACCCAAGGCTCTATATGACCCCTTTTTGTTCCTACAGCCATATTTCTATCACCTTTATTCTACATTCCAGATGTACCCAACAGTTTCCAGTGTTAGACTTTCTTTTTTCCCCAAGTTTTCACTCATGCCATATACTTTGTTAGACACCCCCTGCAATACCCTAAATACCACTTGGCTAGTTCTAGTTCTTCAGATCTCATTACTTTTTCATGAAGGCCTTCTCTGACCATTAGACTAGGTTATGTGTACATGGTTTGTTGTACTTCCTCTGTCATAGCATTTATCTTTAAAAAGTACCTTTACTGAGGACTAATTTACATATCATACAATATATGACCTTTTGAGGCTGGCTTCTTTCACTTAGTATAATGTTTTCCAGGTTCATCCATGTTATAACATGTATCAGCAGTTCCTTTTTATGCTGAATAATATTTCATTGTATAGCTGTATCATATTTTGTTCACATTTGTTAAATTTTATTGTAATTTCTTTTAATATCTGTCTGCCCCAGTAGACTCTCAATTCCATGAAGGCAGAGTTGTGTGCATCTTGCTTATCAGTTTATCGACAGCAAATTATTTACTGAATGAACAAGCCTGTATAACTTCATGAAGTGGCCTGTTTGCTATGCTTATCTACAGAAGTTTTTATTTGTTTTCACACAGCTGTCTCATGCCAAAAAAGTGCCCCCCAGTTTTAATGCTGTGAAGAAGTTGGTCACTGCTTTTCAAGATTTATAACAATTCAGATGGCTCAGGGGAGTGTTAGAAACTCTTGACTGTATTTGTGTGTTCATTTATTGGAAACTTTAATGTGCCAAACACCATCTGATGTGGTGGTGAGGATGTAATGGTGAATAAGACAAACATAGTCCCTGATCTTATGGAGATTATATTCTAGTTGAGGAAGACAGTCAATAAAAACAAAAGAATACACAGTATAATTGCAGATAGAAGTAAATGCTATGAAAAAATAATAGGATATTGAAATAGTGACTTGGTGGTAGGGAACTGCTTCAGCTAGGATAGTCAGGAAAAGCCTGTGAGGTGGTGACATTTGAGCTGAGATCTGACTAATGTATAAGAAGGAAGTGGCCATGTGAACAGCTGGGAGAAAAGCATTTTATAAAGAGAGAACAAGTTACAAAGGTCCTGAGTTGGGAGTGAGGTAGATATGTTCAAGGGTTAGAAAGAAGGTTGGTGTGGCTGAGTATGGTAAATGAAGGAAAAGCTAGTAGGAAATAGAACTGGAGAGAGATGCAGGGGCTAAATCATGTAGGTTCTTAGGGGTCACTGTAGATAATTTGCAATTAGAATGAAATCACCAGGCCGGGCGCGGTGGCTCAAGCCTGTAATCCTAGCTCTCTGGGAGGCCGAGGTGGGCGGATCGTTTGAGCTCAGGAGTTCGAGACCAGCCTGAGCAAGAGCGAGACCCCATCTCTACTATAAATAGAAAGAAATTAATTGGCCAACTAATATATATAGAAAAAATTAGCCGGGCATGGTGGCGCATGCCTGTAGTCCCAGCTACTTGGGAGGCTGAGGCAGCAGGATTGCTTGAGCCCAGGAGTTTGAGGTTGCTGTGAGCTGGGCTGACGCCACGGCACTCACTCTAGCCTGGGCAATAAAGTGAGACTCTGTCTCAAAAAAAAAAAAAAAAAAAAAAAAAAAAGAATGAAATCACCAGTAAGGAAAGTGACATGATCTGATTTATAATTTTAAAAGATTGTTCTGGCTCGTAGGTGACGATTTTAGACCAATTGGGAGTCTATTGTGGTAGTCCAGGTAAGAGGTAATAGGATTGGACTGTATCTCAGAGGTTCTTTGTCATTTAATAGTTTATGATTCTAGGTTATCTGTATCTGGGTTTTATTTTGGATGTTTTTCACAATTTTCCAACATTAGTTTTGGTCTGAGACATTCAGCATTTGCTAAAGATCCATCAGGGAAGCATATTACCAATATGTTTCCATAAATATTACCCTTATCATGCTACTGTTTATTCTCCAAAAATGGTCAGTAAGGATAATTATCTCCAGTATTCTTAATCTACTGGATGGAATAAGGAATATTTACAAACCGGCTTTTCATATTACTGTCTTACCCAAATATATCCATTTTTTAGAACACTGACAGGTTTCACTTTACCAATGGAAAGGCAAAATAACATTTTCCAATGTCTAACAATGCCTAACACATTGTAGTTACTTAATGGATATTTGTCCATTATATATGAGCTGTTTCTGCTGGCTGAATTCAGCACACACCATCAGTTTATGACCTTTGGCATGCATAATTTGACACTGAATTCTCATGACCACTCAGTTGGTATGTATAGGACTCCATTGTATAAAGTAGGAAACCAAAACTCAAAGCAGTTCATGTTATTTTTCATGTAATCCTCAAAGCATTCACATGAGGTAGGCCATGGTGTTATAAAGAATTTACATTGATGATTTACAATGACTCAGAGAAAGATAGTGACTTGCCCAACTCCTATTCTCTTAGCCTGCTTTAGTTTTCCTTGTAGTATTTATCATTTTTGGATAGAATGTTTATCAACTTGTGTATTTGTTTGTCAACCCCACTAGAACATACATTCCATGAGGGCAGGGACTGTATAACTTATCTATTGCTATGTAACAAATCACCCCAAAAGTCAGTGCTTTAAAACAACATTTATTATTTTGCAGTTTCTGTGGGCCAGGAATCGAGAAGCAAACTTAGCTGAGTGATTCTAGCTTAGGATCTCTCATGCGGTTGTAGTCCATATGTTAGCTAGGGCCACAATCATCTAAAGGCTTGACTGGGGCTGGAATATCTGCTTCAAAGATCCCTTGTGCTTGTTGGCTAGAGGCTTCAGTTCCTCACCATGTAGGCCGCTCTTTATGACATGCTAGCTGGTTTCCTCCAGAGTAAATGATCCAACAGAGAACAAGGCAGATACCTTACATATAAAATATCTACCAATGGATGTGACATATATTCATTACTACTTCCATTGTTGACACAGAACAATTCTGATATGTTGTAGGGTTGGGGCCGCACAAGGGCATAAAGAACTGGAGGTAGGCTTCACCGGGGGCCATTTTGGAGGCTGGCCACCACTGACACTTATTCTGTATTGTTTATTACTATATTCTCAGCATCAAGAAGAGTGCCTTGCATATGGTAGGTGCTCAGTAAATATGTGTTGAATGGTGGATAGATTTAGACTACATACAAATTCAAAATGTATATTTAGAAAAAAGACCATTCATGGAGTCATAAGTTGCTCTGGGGTGGAGGTAGAAGGTGATTGTCAAATGTAAGACAAAGGGAAACTCACTCTGTTTTTTTTTTTATTGTTGTTATATCTTTCCTTCAGATGTGGAAACATGAGGGCTTTTTTGCGCTCTATAAAGGATTTTGGCCAAACTGGCTTCGACTTGGCCCCTGGAACATCATTGTATCCTTTTAGAACCCAAGAGAATGAAAGCAAATGCTTCAAGCTCCCAGGTAATTCTAGGCTATGGGAAGGAAAATTTGATCATTAAATCCTTTTAGGCAAGTGAGAAACTCAAGCATCTTATTGCTGACCATTGAGAGTGGAATTAAAGAAACAACTTTCAGTTGGAGGCTAATACCAGTTTGAAAAGGGGGTTGAAAAAACGTGTCAGGCCGGGCGCGGTGGCTCATGCCTGTAATCCTAGCTCTCTGGGAGGCCGAGGTGGGCGGATCATTTGAGCTCAGGAGTTCGAGACCAGCCTGAGCAAGAGCGAGACCCCATCTCTACTATAAATAGAAAGAAATTAATTGGCCAACTAATATATATAAAAAAAAATTTAGCCAAGCATAGTGGCACATGCCTGTAGTCCCAGCTACTTGGGAGGCTGAGGCAGTAGGATTGCTTGAGCCCAGGAGTTTGAGGTTGCTGTGAGCTAGGCTGACGCCACGGCACTCACTCTAGCCTGGGCAATAAAGTGAGACTCTGTCTCAAAAAAAAAAAAGAAAGAAAAAACGTGTCAAACTTTCCTCTTTAAAACAAAATGACAACAGATACAGCCAATCTGGAAGGGGCTATGAAGTTTTTAGAAACCCTGATGGAAGATGCCCACAGGAAAGTCCATGCTGAGATGTTCCAGATTTCCCACCACTAATTATAGGACCAAAGTAGCTGAGAAATAATAACAGAACAGAGAACATTCATGGGGTGAAGGAATCCACAGCCAAGTAGGGCTCTTTACTCATGGATGAATCTCCCTACTTTAGCTGTGTTTGAGTGCCTACCATGTGCAGAGCCATGTGTTGGATACTGTCTGTGGTGTTGTGTGTATAGTGGTGAGCACTGCAGGGGTGAAAAGTAATTCCCTGCCCTATTGGGCGGGTTCTGTAGGATGAGAGAGACTCTGCCCTCTTTGGAATTGTTCTGATTACCTAATGTTTGTAACAATTACTCTAGCACTGAATTATATGTCATTGTTAATGTTCTTGGTTATTTTGTGTTTGTCCTGTTTGTCGCAGAAGACTATAAATATACTAGGGTTTTAATCTATTTATATTGCTAAATGCCAACAATTATAATGGGCACATGGTAGGCATTCAATATATGCTTGATTTGACAGGTGTTGTTTTAGAACAGACTTTTAAGCAAATGAAACTTAGAATAGCACAGACCTTAATTTAAGAGAATGCAATGCACAATTTTAGAATTGGGTTTGGCTTTCAGTATCAACTCAGTGATCTTCCATGACTTACTCCTCAGTTTTTTATTACATACGAGCAGCTCAAGAGGCTTCAAATCTAAGGACTGAATTACACGCGAGCCCAGCCCTGCCAGCCTTTCTACTCTCTTCTTTCCCCCCTTTTCTGTGTTCTAATGTATTTTGACAAAGTTATAAGTGTTTACTGAACCATTGGTTTCCTAAAGGCCTCCTGATAGAAGAACAATAGGATGGCTCAAAGTTGTTATATACTTGTGTTACCATGTTAACTTTTCCCTGGGAGGAAGTGTTAACATTTAGACTCTGGCCCCAGATTGGTATCTTCTATGAAGATGGATACTGATGGGTGACATTGAAAATGGCCTTCTTTCCAAATGAGGGTTAAATGAAGTTGGTTAGCCCCAGACCTGGGCTAGAACAGAAGGCATAGGTCAGGGCGGTTACTGCTATGTATGCTATAGACCTCGGTTCTCATTAAAGTATTTATTGGCAGAATCACTTTGGCTTTGTCGTCATTACTATTTTCTCTTTGTCAACTCTTTAAATTACATTCTCTGGAAAGTGATAAAGAGAAGGTAACTACGAAATGGATACTGGACTCTTAAAGTACACTTTTACGGGAATAGAATAAGTGTATTGTGCTTTCCCACTGCCATTCATTGTCATAATGCCACTCACTTTTAAACATTGGGCAAATGGTTCTTTCCTAAGCACGAATAAATAATCAAGTGGCTTATTTGGAAGTTTGTACAGATAAGATGCTAAAAGAGGCTTAAAAAAGAAACCTGTGCTCAGGGTTCTAATCATCTTATAGGCAAAAAGTTCAGGCTACTTTCTTGTACTAGAACAGAGCCTGGCACATTATAGGCACTCAAATATTTGTGGAGTGAATGGTTTAGTCTTTCATCTTTATCCATTCATTTGTTCAACAAACATGTGTCTGTTATGTCCTAGATGCTGGGAATATAAAAATGAGTAAGACATAGTCTCTGATTCAAGCTCACATTATAGTGGAAGAACAGATTTATAAGTAAATAATTACAGTAGGTTTGAAGTACTGTGTGAGAGATTAAGAAAGTCCTATGGGAGCACAAAGGAAGAACATCCTTACTAGGGGATTTAACAAAGGCTTCATAGGAGAGGTGATGTTTGAGCTGAGTCAGAGGAAGACTAGATGTTACCGTGTGGATAAAGTGTTATACATTTTGACAAATGTAAAATGACACGTATCTACCACTATAGAATCACAGGATAGTTTGACTGCCCTAAAAATCCTCTATGTTATTCCTGTTAATTTCTCCCCCTCCCCTAACCTCTGGTAACCATTGAGCCTTTTGCTGTCTCCATGGTTTGGCTTTTTCCAAAGTGTCATATAGTTGAAATCATATGGTAGCCTTTTCAGATTGGCTTTCATTTAGTTATATGCATTTAAGGTTTCTCCATGTCTTTTCATGGCTTGGTAATTCATTTCTTTTTAGTGTTGAATAATATTCCATTATGTGGATGTACCACAGTTTATATTTATCCATTCACCTACTAAAGGACATCTTGGTTGCTTCCAAGTTTTGACAATTATGAATAAAGCTGTAAAAATTTTTGTACAGGATTTTGTGTGGACATAAGACTTCAGCTTATTTGGATAAATACCAAGGAGCACGATTGCTGGATGGTATGATAAGATTATATTCAGTTTTGTAAGAAACTGCCAAACTTGTCTTCTGAAGTGGCAGTACCATTTTGCATTCCCAGTGGCAGTGAATGAGAGTTCTTGTTGCTCCACATCTTCCCTAGCTTTTGGTGTTATTGTTTTGGATTTTGGCCCTTCTAATAGGTGTGTAGTGGTTTATATTTATTTTTAATATATTTTTAAACTTTATCTTATATTTATTTTTAAACACTACAGATAAAGTCAGATAATTACTCATCCCTGAATAAATGAGCAAAAGGGAAGCCATTTTTTCATAATGGTACAGGCTGAAAAATAGTTTCTTGAAGGGTTTATATATGTTATAAAATGGCTTTAATTCACCCCAACCTAAATGTTTTTCCTTCAGAAAAACTTTCCAGTGATTTCCTCTCCCTCAATCTAAATAACTTTCCTCATTATAGTTTCTTATACCATGTATCATAATTTTAATTACATATTACATTTATGTGATTATTTCATTAATATCTATATCTCCCATCAGTCTGTGAGCTCCATAAAGATAGGGATAATGTCCATTTTGTTCACTGCTGGGTTCTCAGTGCCTAACACAGTTATATGCATCCAGCAAATATTTGTTAAATGAATAGATGAGCTGATCTGTATCCAAAGGATCTGGTAAAATAGCTAAAACACAGTTAAGGTTCAACAAATACTATGGGATTTAAATGGAATTCAATTAAAATTTGAATTATTATAAAAATAATTGTATGATAAGGATTACTTCAAGGTCTGAGCCACTGTAAGTATAGTATTGCCCTGGCTTTAAGTACCATCTATATGCTGTTGACTTCCAAATGTATATCCCCAGTCTATACCTCTTCCTTGAACTCCTCCATACTTCTATGTCCCACTCCCTACTCCACATTGCTATTAAAGTCTAATAGGCATGTGTCTCTGTACTCTCAGCTACTCAGGAGGCTGAGGTAGAAGCCTTGCTTGAGCCCAGGAGACCAGCCTGGGCAACATAGCATAGCAAGACCTTGTCTCTAAAAAACAAAAAGTCTAATAGACACTTTAAACTTAACATGTATAAAACAAAATTCTATATTTGCCCCCTAAAAACCCTTCTAGTGGCTCAGGCCTTGAAGTAATCCTTAACTTTGCATTCTCTCTCTCTCTCTCTCTCTCTCTCTCTGTCACACACACACACACACACACACACATACACACACACCCTACATCCTATCCCTTAACAGGTTATTTGAAGGGATAAAATGATCAAAATCTGTAGGCTGTAAGATGAAAAAACTTTCAGCTCCCCCCCCTCCTTTTTTTGAGAGGCTGGAGAATGAGACAACTTGGATAATAATAATATCTAACAGTATGGCTTTTATGTGCTAGGTACTGTTCTAAGAGTTTTGTGTTTATACTCTATCCACATCCTTAGTATAAAATTAACTGTATGATAAGGATTACTTCAAGGTCTGAGCCACTATAAGTATAGTATTGCCCTGCCTTTAAGTACCATCTATATGCTGTAGAGGTAGATCTACAGGTAGATCTACCCCTATGAGGTAGATCTCATTCTCATTTTTCAGATGAGAAACTGAGGCACAAAAAGGTGAAATACTTTGCTCTTAGAAAGTTGTAGGGCCAGGATTCTAACCCAGGCAGTCTGGCTCATGAGCTCATGCTTATAATTGCTGTGCTAAAGGTGTACTGACTTAGCCTTGTCCGGAGTCACTTGAAGTTTATGGCAGGGGAGCAGTAAAGAATATTGATTTCATTAATTCCCCTATCTTTATAGCACCCTGGGAGAAAGAAGGTCAATAGTTTTTGTGATTGGTCACTGTTTGACACTTAACTGTAATACTGGACTTAGATTATTTTCCTGGAGACCTGTGACTGCAAATATATCATTTCTCCCTTCTCCACTTTGTACTGCTTCCCTTTCTTCCTTTCTTGGCCTTTCTTCTTCATGTCTTCTTCCATCATTACCCCATCCCTTCTTCCTCCAGTCTAAGTGAGCACAGTTCACCAGGGGTAGCACAGCATGGTTCAAAAAGATGGTCTTGCTGTCAGCGATGGCACACTGGAATAACATGAACTTGTTTCTGTTTTATGTTAAACCATTTATTGAAGAACTTGGAATTACTGATACGCCACTAGTTTGAAATTTAGTAATTTGGACATGGGAGCTAGATTTCCTGCTCTGTCTTCCAGTGCAAAGAAGAATTTTGTTATGCTTATAAACAAATTTATAGGAGGAATGGTTAAACTACCATGAACCTGATTATATTATAAATTATTCTCTATTCACTAAGGGATATCACTTAAGGGATAATATTTTTGTTATCCTTGCCCAGTCAGGATATTGATGTAAGTTAAAGTAATAAAATTGCTTGTTTTTTTTTAAACAAACATCTTTATGTCTTCTCAGTTAGAATGGCCACTCCTCAATAATCTTAATTTCTGAGGTTTCACTATAAAGGATATATTTTCTCTCTAGTCAGTGTCTCAGCATCAGAATTCAGTTGTATTTTAGGCCTGTGCTTTACTCATTATAAACACTCTTCAGGCATCCTTGTCTCTCCCATTTATTTAGTAAATAAGAAAAACAATTTAACACAGTGTATAAGATAAATAAGGGACCTGGTAATCTTAAAGTGGTTGGAATTTTGGATAAGAAATGTTTGGGTTATGAGTCTGCCTTCCACATTTGAAATAACCTCATAGCTATTCAGCTATTATTTCTTGGTTTAGTTTTCTCACCTTTTTTTTAAACCACTTCTGAGATGATATGATACCCACTTGCTTTTCTATAGGAAGTGTTTTCATATTTGTTGAATGGCTCAATTGACAAATCTGCAAAAATACTAAGGGAGGTAAAAACACATTAAGCATATTGAACAGTTTTGTAAGACAGCATGGCATTTTACTGAATCTATGACAGTGTTATCTCAGCAAGTTTATCAGCTTTTTAGTACCTTAATGTCAACACAATTGAGACAGAACTGGAACTGATAAGGATTTATTATAGTAAATGGGAAAAATGATTCAATTATGTTGGACAAAATACATCAACTAAGAACAACCCTAAACAGATGAGAAGACCCCCATCAGGGTCTTGGCCCTACACAATTTTAGTCCCTCCAGTGCTTGGGAGCAAATGAATCTTGCCTGCCTCATTCTATAGAAGGGATTTTGAAGGAAACAGGAACTGCTTTGTGCATTAAAACAGACTCTTAGACCCTTAGCAGCTGCATTGGTCGTTTCCAGGGCTTCTCATGAGAGGGCTCTTTGAGCCCAGTGGCTCATAATGGTCCCAACAGCTTATAAATCCAGGGAACATATGGCTGAGTAGTAGCATGTTAAGCTCTCATGCACTTTACCCTGTCACAGTTGATCCATTAGGTGGAACACATTTTTCCCATTCAGCAAAGTGTGAGAATACGACTTCAAGGCTTCAACTGTATCAAGAACTGTCTCCTCGCTCTGTGTGAAAATGTTTTGTTACTCTCATGCCTACTTAGCAACTACCTCAGAAAATTTTAACAGTGAAAACACTGAAATCAATACCTGCTTATTACACTGCACTGTTGATGATGAACTTGTATTGTAAGGGGTATTCTTAAAGTGCTGTGTTCTATTAGTCCAGGTTTTTGAATTTGCAGAAGGCAGATTAACCCTAGCGGTAGGGCATAACAAAATATTTCCTTTTGTCAAAAAGCGACCAGTTAACTACCTTGGTGTGGTTTATGCTTTCAGGAAGCCACGTGCTTTTATTTCTTTGGGATATTCATATCAGTGTGGTCTGTTCATTTATGGACCACTTATAACTTCTCTTAGGAGATATCTCAGGGAAACATGACACTTCAAGAAATGCCAGCAAGGCCGGGCGCGGTGGCTCACGCCTGTAATCCTAGCTCTCTGGGAGGCCGAGGTGGGCGGATCCTTTGAGCTCAGGAGTTCGAGACCAGCCTGAGCAAGAGCGAGACCCCATCTCTACTATAAATAGAAAGAAATTAATTGGCCAACTAATATATATAGAAAAAATTAGCCGGGCATGGTGGCACATGCCTGTAGTCCCAGCTACTTGGGAGGCTGAGGCAGCAGGATTGCTTGAGCCCAGGAGTTTGAGGTTGCTGTGAGCTAGGCTGACGCCACGGCACTCACTCTAGCCTGGGCAATAAAGTGAGACTCTGTCTCAAAAAAAAAAAAAAAAAAAAAAAAAGAAATGCCAGCAAAAATCTGAATCAAATTTGTTATAAATATCTAATGCTCCTTGATCTAGTAATACTGCTTTGGAGATTTTTTTTTTTTTTTTTTGCTTTGGAGAATTTATTCTAAGGAATTGAACAGAGAAGTGTCAAAGAATTATACACAAGGGTATTTATAGTGGTATTATAACAGTGAAAAATTGGAAATAACCTATATTTTAGCATAACTATATATGGAAATAGTTAAAATATTATATATTCATTTGTTGGAAAAACATGCAACCATTATAATTTGCATTTTTGAAAAAGACTTGACAGGAAAATATGTACAGTATAATGTTAAGTGAGAAAAAAACATGAAGGAGAGTGACAGTAGTCATCCTGAATGGTATAATTATGGGTACCCTGTATGATTTTCTGTATTTTCAAAAATTTCTAAAGTGAACAAAAGTTTTTATAATCAGAAAAGAATAAACATCATTTATATATCAATGTATATCTGCAAAAGAAATACCAGCAAAGCTGGGGCAATTTTAGCACCTAGCTCTCAATAAATGTGGAATAGGTAGATGAATAGATGGACAGATGAGTGAATGAATGAATGACAGTCAACATTTGTATGCACCACCACTGAATTTATAATATTGCAAAAATAAATGAAGATTTGTTAATTAAAAGGACAAGATTCCAGACAGTAGTTTGAAGGGTTACATGAAAGGTACTGAAGGAGTCACAAAATTGAGTGGCTGACAGTAGCCTAAGAACTGTGGTCTGTCCTTGGGTCCATTCTGCTCTTGTTGACCATGTATTGATACCACGTTTCTGCTTATTTTATGTGTGTCCTTGAAGTATCTCTTCCCATGCCTGCTGTTTTCACTATTTAGTTTGGCCAGTGACTGAGCATGGTGAGAATGAAATCAAGGTCATGAATTCAATTCTGAATTGAACCAGGTAACACTTCTCCAGCTAGGGAGAAGATATCCAAGGCTAACTCTAGCTGGCATTGGTCATGTGGACAAGAAAGAGAGTGTTGGTAGGTGAGGGCAACCTGCCTTTAACACTTGTGAAACCACTTAGAACATGGAGAGCTACCGGTAGGTATGGAGACCTATGTGTCCTTAAGCTCCTTGAGAGTTGTCTTCTGAAATTGAAGTATAATATACATAATTTTATCTACCCAAGGAATATAAAACTTAGTCATGTCACAATTTTTATAACAAATTCACAATAAGCTGTTTGTAGAAAGTATAAATGGGACTGATTGACCTACATTGTATCCTACAAGGTCTTACTATCTGGGATATTTGGTCAAATTGCTGAGCAGAATCTGGCTTCTTTGAAATTCCATTAGGAGACAACATTGGATGCATGAATAAAATCTAAATGTTTCCTCTCCCAGTGTATTCCCTTATCTGTGGAGCCTGCATCAAAGAAAGCCATTAGACTTTTGCATAGCATTCTGTATCTGTGCTCTTGGTGACTTATTAAACACAGTGTTTTTAATTGCAGTGACTCTTAAACCCAAGTGTATGATACTAGTCCTAGTGCCTTGCTTATATCTGCTGTCTTAATACTGGTAAGGCATTAGATATATTGTTTGTCTTTTTCAACCTGAGTCACCTCTCATCGCTCATTTTTGAAAACCTTATTTTCAGTTATGTGCCAAATTGTTCTTGTTCTGTATGTTATAATATCTGAATGTAATGGACTCCCTTAAATGGGTCAGCTGGCTGTTTTATTCTTCAGGATTTTAAAAGAAGAGGAAGAAATCTAACTTTTTTTAAGTACTAACAATGTGCCATAGTTTACTAACCATTTTCATATACATTATCTGTGTTGTCACTATAACCATATATGGTAGGCAGTATTACCCCAATTTTATGAATGAGAAATTTAGCTTTGAGAATTTAAATCACTGAATCATTTGAAGTCTATTGGACCTCAAAGCCTGTGATTTTTCCGCTGCACATACTGACTCCCAGGGATAGCAAGGTTTCTTAGATTGAACATAGTAACACATTGATCACCTAGCCTCCCCTCAACTCCTGCTTTTCTACTGTAATTTTAAAAAAATATTTTTAATTTACAAATGATTGTATTATCTATGGGATACAATGTGATGTTGATATGTTTACAATGAGGAATGATTAAATCAAGATGATTAATGTCCATTCCACTTTGCTTATATTTCTTGGCAAAATCAGTCATTTGTAGCAAGGTCAGGAATTAAGCTTTAAACCACCAATAAGCTTCGAACCACCAATAAGGAGGACATTGATTTGAGCCTGCTTTCAATTTTGTCCAAAATCTAGTTTTTATTTGTGTTTTAGCTAGTTCCCAGTAACTCAAAACCTATTCCAAGAGTGTGTCTTATTGCTGGCCTGTTGCTTTTTTTTTTTTTTTTTGAGACAGAGTTTCACTTTGTTGCCCAGGCTAGAGTGCATGCTGTGGAGTCAGCCTAGCTCACAGCAACCTCAAACTCCTGGGCTCAAGCAATCCTCCTGGCCCAGCCTCCCGAGTAGCTGGGACTACAGGCATGTGCCACCATGCCCGGCTATTTTTTCTATATATATTAGTTGGCCAATTAATTTCTTTCTATTTATGGTAGAGACGGGTTTGCTTAGGCTGGTTTTGAACTCCTGATCTCGAGCAATCTGCCCGCCTCGGCCTCCCAGAGTGCTAGGATTACAGGCGTGAGCCACCGCGCCCGGCCTACTGGTCTGTGCTGGGTAACAGCTAAGCGCTTCAAAGCATATTGGATTATGTCATCTACTTGAGGGCCAAAAAGTTCTTCAGTTGTATGAACATAAATATTGCTGTGGTGAAAGCAAGCACGTTTCTCTTCTGGGCCAGAGTGCTAAGCAGGGCAACTGCAAAAAATTTAACAAAGGTGGGTTGATGTGTATGTAGAACAGATCAGTGAGGAACAGACCACTTGAGAATTCAGTCTCAGTCTTTGGGTTGGTGAAGATAAGGAGAAAGGAATTTTCAAGGATATGGAAACTGAAAGGGATGATCATTATCCTTTGAATGACTCATAAAAGAAACCTGAGTTTAATCTAAGAGTTAATCTCCTTAATTCTCTTAAGGAGAATTAAGAAAACCCAAGTGCAAAGCATCATGGTGTGATGACGTCCTTTTGAGAGGAGGATGGCTGTTATTCCATTCAGGTTCTAAACATTAATTTGAGATTTGAATGAAAAATTTCAAGGGCCTCTTGGATTTAGCTATTATATATTGGACTCAAATGTATCCTCAGGCCATTAGTTTAGAGATAAAGGGATTAACCTTTCAAGGTCTTTTCAGCACCAAATCCTAGATAAATTAGTCCATCCTGATTTTGCTTTCTTTTTGCTCTCTTTTGTCCACTCAGCAGCTCTCTGGGGCAATATTCCAGTTTAAGGCCTTGAGAGCCAAACTCTCTGTGAATCCACTGTGGAAACCAGGAGGTTGAGGAAAGGGTTACAGGGAAACTCAAGAAGGCAGAGCATGGTTCTTGGGTTTCTTCTCCATTCTGTTCCTGAATTTTTGCTGCCAGTGTTGCCCAGAGGAAGCCTGAGCATAATTCCCAGCTGCCAATGTTATTTAACATACTTCACAGAAAGGAGCATGAGGCACTTGCACCTCAGCTAGTCTCCTGTGCCATTTTGTTTGTATCTTGTTTGACTGAGTTTTTTTAGGAAAATGCAAATCTGGGGGTAAGCAGAAGGTCTAGGATCCAGTCTAGAGAGCTTGGCAGTGCCTGCCTTGGTGCCCACATCTTTGCCCTTTTTCTTCCCTCCCCGTGTCTCAGAATTTGTGGTTCAGCATTGCCATCAGCAAGTAGCTATAAGTGATATATGCAGCCATCTGAGGGGAAGGGGTACCAGAGAGTTAAAAAGGTGGCAGATTGGAGGGATAATGGAAATAATCACAAGATAGGCTATTTCCCAAAGAAACACTATTTTCTTTATTTAAAAAAAAATTAGGGGTGAAAGTGTTTCGTGCATGGATGAATTGTATCATGCTGAAGCCAGGGCTTTCAGTGTACCCATCACCAGGATAAGTGTACATTGTACCTGACAGGTAGATTTTTATCATTAACCCCCTTCCCCTTAGTTTCCAATGTCCATTACACCTCTTTATGACTGTATATATCTCTCATTTAGCTTCCACTTATAAGTGAGAACATGTTTTGAACACCATGAGGTGTGGGAAAAGACAAACTTTAGACTAATTTGGGTTCCAACATTTTATGCAGATTCACTGTATAAAACCTGATTTACATTAAGGAGGGCAGGAGGTAGAGGGGCTCCTTCACTTTCCCAAAACAATTACTATAGTAAATCACTATAGTAAACAGTTATGAAAGAACAGAAGCTCATTTCTCTAGTGCTGTGCTGTCCAGTACGGTAGCTACTAGCCACATGTGGCCATTGAGCATTTGAAATATGGTTAGTTTGAATTGAGATATTTTGTAAGGGTAAAATACACACCAGATTTCAAAGACTTAGTATGAAAACTAGTAATTTTTATATTGATTACATGTTGAAGTGATAGATAATATTTTGGATATATTGGGTTAAATAAAACATTAAAATCTTACATTTTTACCTTTTTAATGTGGTTACAAGAACATTTGAAATTATGTATGTATCTTACATTATGTTTCTGTTGGAAAGTGCTGCTCTGATATATTCAAAAATAGGAATATATATATATAATCTTTTTAGCAGTACATTTCTTGCTTTAAGTAAGTATATCTGTACAGGAGAGACAAACACATTTCAAAAGGATAGGGGGAGTAGAGATTTGAAAATAGAGGAACATTATAGAAGAAAGTCAGGACCCTGCCTCAGTTACTTCTCAGTCTGGGGCTAAGGGGATATAGGGGTACAGGGAGTGGAGGGGAGAGAAGGGGAGGGGGGGCGGTGAGTTGCCTGAAGCAAGTGCTCTTATTCCCCTAGTTCCATCTGATCTTCTAGTTGGGGCCCAGAGTGGGGAAGGGAAAGGCACTTTGAAACTTCTCTGCCCTTACCGTCTTAGCCATTAAGCTCTGAGTGGGAGATAGTGATGATGTGACAGGAACTTTCCCTGGGATTCTCTGGGCCACCATTCTTGGCCAAGAGGAGGAGGAGGAATGAGGTGAGCCCCTTCTTCACTAGCAGGGCCATGTAGTAGAGCTGCTGCCGCACCTCCTTCTGCCAGTAGGCATAGATGAGTGGGTTGAGCAGGGAGTTGCCCACACCAAGCAGCCACAGGTACTGTTCCAGCACGGAGTAGAGGCGGCATTCCCGGCAGGCCACCTGCACAATGCCAGTGATGAGGAAGGGGGCCCAGGACAGAGTGAAGCTCCCAATGAGAACAGACACAGTGCGGATAGCCTTGAAGACGTTGGGAGTCTGTGGGGGCCGGTAAGCTCCAGCCACAGCTCCTGCATGTTCCATCTTTCGGATCTGCTGGCTGTGCATGGAGGCAATCTTGAGCATGTCACAGTAGAAGAAGACAAAGAGGATCAGGGCTGGGAAGAAGCCAACGCAGGAGAGGGTCAGCACGAAGTGAGGGTGAAACACAGCAAAGAAACTGCAGGGCCCCTGGTAGGTGGTCTGCTGGAACATGGGGACTCCGAGTGGGAGGAAGCCAATGAGGTAAGACAGCAACCACAGCCCGGCAATGCAGGCCCCAGCCACGAGTCCACTCATGAGCCGGAAGTAGCGGAGGGGCTGCTTGATGGCAAGGTACCTGTCAAAGGCGATCAGCATGACTGTAAGGACAGAGGCAGTTGCAGAGGAAGTGACAAATGCCATCCGAAGGCTGCACAGGGTCTTCGGTGTGGGCTGAGAAGAGCTGGAGAGCTGGTCTGTGATTAGGCCAGAGATGGCTACACCAATCAAGGTATCAGCCACAGCCAAATTCAAGGTGAAGCAGAGACTGACACCATCATTCTTGTGGATCAACAATAGCACAACCACAGCCACTAGTGCGTTAGCAGCAATGATGAGGGAGGCCAGGACAACAAGGATCACTCCAAATGAGAAAGACGACTCCATGTCTTGACGTGGCAGGACTTCAACTTACCAAGGCATGCTAGCTTTCCAGCTCAAATTCTCATGAGCCAGGGGATGAGGAGTTGTGGGTTCAGAGCTACAGCACAATTCTGGCCATGGTTGGCAGTCCAGGCTTGCAGCTTGCCATCTTTGGGATCCCGTAGGTCATTAAGAATGATTCACCCTCTCTTTTTCAGTCCTCAGCCTCCTGCCTCCCCAGCTCTCTGAAGGCAGCAATCCCAGTGCAGACCTTCCCCTGCTGCCTGAGTTAGTCCCTCCCCCTCCAACCACCAAGTTACTAGACAACTCCCAAGTACCTGTGCACACTGTCTCACCAGACTCTCTCCCTTCATTGGTGCTTAAAGGACTTTGGAGGGACAGGGGCATTCATCAGGTCTCCTGTCTGGCAGAAGCTATAATTGACTCTAATCATACTTTCTCTGTAGCTTGATAATAAGTTTCCACTTTTCTTCCAAAGCGTCAAGTACCAGCTTAATAACTAATCTCAGCTTAATTATTTGCTTAATAACTAATTCTCAGTTACTAATATGAACTGATTTTAATCAAGCAAGATGATCATAATCAGTTGAAGTGGGAATTGAGGGCAGGTGAGCTATTTGAGGGGCACAGTACACTTTCAGGGGCATTACCACACATTTAAACTGTTTCTTACCTTTTGCTTCCTAGCATCTCAAAGTCTAATTCTCTCAAATAGGGTGTGCTGTTCCCCTGTTTCTTGCATAGTCAGTTTGTGGTCTCACAAGAATTGTCTATCAGTTTAGGCCAGTGGTCCCCAACCTTTTTGGCATCAGGAGCCGTTTTCATGGAAGACAGTTTTTTCATGGACTGGGGTGGGGTGTGGGAGGAATGGTTTCCAATGATTCAAGCGCATTACATTTATTGTGCACTTTATTTCTATTGTTATTACATTGTAATATATAATGAAACAATTATACAACTCATCATAGATTGGGGACCCCTGGTTTAGACTAGAGCCCATTCCCTGCTTAAAGTTGCTATCTCTCAGGTATACTCATTGAGAACTGTTTCCACACCTTCTTGGGCTGTGCCTCAGTTCAGTAAGTGGCAGCTGCTAGGCTTGCCTTTCTTGACCTTGTGGACCTGAGATATCAGTGGGAGGAGGAGAGGAGGTGGGGTGCATTCTGGAAAGTGTCCGCTCAATGTTTGGCTATGGAATTTTCCAGAGATAGGAACGCGTGGGGCTAGACCAAAGGGCGGCAGTGTTGCTGAAGCAGGTGAGATGGCCTCAGGGGGGCCAGCTGTGTAAATCACTCCTAATTTAGGTCGCGTATCCATTTGCCTGGGCACATTAGAGCTAACCTTTTGCCTGCCACTCTCATCTTGGATACCAAGAAGAGAGGGGTGGGGAGAAGAGTGGTTAGAAGCTTATTTACTCAGTTCAGGTGAGAGCACAAATGGGAAAGGTTAGTGTTTTAAGTGAGGAAGTGGAGAGCAAGGCTCAGAGCTGGAGGCAGATATATTCCAGGATGTTTTGACAGTCCAAGAGGGCCTTTGGCAGATGTCGCTCCTAAAAAGGGATCAGGAAGGCTGTGTGGGGGGACTTGCTATTCTAGATGCCAGTCTGAGAAAAGTTCCTTTTTTTCCCCTGAAGTCCTATTACTTCAATTTTTTTCCAGGAGTTCTTCTTATTTGGTACATCCATTAGGAGACTGATTTAGTTCCATAGAACCTGGCCCAATTTTATGCCTGGACCTAAGGTGTGCTTTTCCTTCGCCAGCTTTTGCCTCCATGGAATCAAGCTGGCCCTTTTCAAGGCCAAGTTCAAATTTGAGAGTGCATCAGCATCACCTGGAGGGCGTGTTAAAACCCAGATTCTTGGGCCCTGCCCCCAGAGGTTCTGGTTCATTAGGTCTGGGATGGGCCTGATAATCTGCATTTCCAACAAGTTCCCAGAAGCTGCTGCTGCTGCTTGCTCAGGGACCACAGTTTTAGAACCACTGCTCTAGTGCAATGGCTCTTAACTTTACCTGTGCAATGGAGTCACTTGGCAATTCTAAAAATACTGCTGCTTGAGTCACACAGGAAAAGATTCTTACATAATTAGTCTGGGTGGGATCTATGCATCTGGAGTTTTAAGCTCCTTGGTGATTCTAGTATTCAGCCAAGGTTGAGAACCACTATCCAATGACAAAAGCACAGGCTCTGGAGTCAGGACACCTGGCTTCCGCCTGACATTATCTCTGTGACTTTGGTTGGGCCAGTAACTTCACCTTTCTGACTTTGCCTTGCTTTCTTCATGTGTAACATGGGTACAACAATACCTACATTACAAGGCAGTCAGGAAGATAAAATGAGTCCGTACGATGGATGTGAAAAAGCTTCATAAGCAGTCAAATGTTACACAGTTATTATTGTCTTCTACTCTTTTAATCATATAAACACAGATAATCAAAGTGTGTCTCAGTAGCATTGGTATGACCTGAGAGCTTTGTAGAAATGCAGAATCTCAGGCCCTGCACGAGACCCACTGAAACAGTCTGCATTTTAACAAGATCTCCAGGTGATCTGTATGCACATTAAATTTATGCTTCCCTGTCTCCTAATCTCAGGAGCCTGGCTGCATTAGTTTCATTTTGCTACTGTAGTGAACTACCACAAACTGACTTAAAACAATACAAATGTATTATCTTACAGTTCTGAAGGTCAGAAGTCCAAAATGGGTCTTACAGGGTATAAGCAGAGTTGTGTCCTTTGAGAGGCTCTAGGGAAAAATCGATTTCCTTGCCTGTTTCAGCTTCTAGAGGCTGCCTGCCCTCCTAGGTTCCTAGACACACC
>VSMD01107617.1:0-23379 GCA_008750895.1 Mirza zaza
AATGGGACCGCAGGGGTGCGGCCTGGTGCGTCACGGGCCGCACACGCCCCGCCACCCATCAGCCCCGTGGCTCCGCTCTGGGAGGGGTGTTGGCCCGAGGAGGGTTCCGGGGCCCACACCGCCCAGGTGACTTACCTGAGGTGGCAGCTGGGAGTGGAGCGGCGTCAGGTGGGCACCGGCTGAGAGCTGAGGACTAAGGGTGGCAGGACAGGCGACCCGATTCTCTGCAGGGCCGGGGGCCGGGCAGGTGTGGGCTCTGGGAGCGGCAGGCCCAGCCCCAGCCGTGCCCAGAGCAGGGTTTCTGGGAGGTGAGCTTCCGAAGCAGCAGGAGGAGCCCAGGCCAGAAAGGGGCCCAGGTTGGGGAAGGCTGGCGTCCTCACTCACTGATGCTGCCTGGGCCCGAGGAGCAGCCGCGCTGTCCATCCGTGTGGGGGGCCCCGGTGGGGGGCAGCAGGCGAGGGTGCCCCTTCCAGACACCTGTGCTCTGTCTTCCAGCCCCCTCCCCCACCGACGGGCAGCAAACACTCACCGAGCCGTGAACAAGACAGGCGAGGCCTCCTCGCTCGGCCCCACCTGTAGAATGGGGCGACCACCGGTGCCCAGGTGAACAGGCAGGGAGCCGAGCTATTCACGACGGTGGTGGACGCCGCCGTGCCCCAGGGAGCATCCAGACGCCTGCACGGCCTGGCAGGCAGGCAGTGCCGCCACTGTCAGCAGGAGGAGGAGCTTAAAGGCCCAGGGCCCAGGCGCATGGCCACGAGGCACGGGGATGGGCCAGTGACATGAGGCGGAGGGCACAGCCTGTGGCCCCTGAGCCACGGCGGTGGGAAGAGGCGGGGTGCAGCTGGAGAGCGTGATCTGTGTCCGTGGAGTGGGCTGCCTTGGTAGGCAGTGAGCTCCCCATTACAGGAGGTGTGCAAGCGTTCCCCACCCATCGGGAGGGCGGCAGAAGGCACCTGGGGGCCCGAATGGGTAGAGGGAGGCCGCCGATGCTGAGGGAAGGGGGACAGGGCACCCTCTGTAAAACGGCAGGCAAGGCAGGACCTCACCACCAGACCCGCCACCCCTGGAAAATCCGCCCACCCACGGCCCGAGGTCGGGCAGTGACCTGCAGCCACCCCTCTGCCACCCTCCTCCTGGCTGAACCCCGTTCACCGCCCACGACCACAGAACCACGGGCCCGTGTGGGGAGGGACCTCTGGGCCTTCTCCAGCTGCACTGATGGCAGCAGCCGCCTCGCGCATGCCGGCAGCCGCCCTGTTCCCCGGGAGAGGAGCAGGGGGCGGGGTCCCGAGAGACAGCCGGCCAGCGCCCAGTGTTGCAGGCCGCGGCTTGGGCCAGGGAGCTCCGAGGAAGGGAAGGAAGGAGGGAGTCTCCCAGGCACCGGCGTGCACCCCAGGGAGCCCAGCAGCCGCACTGGGGTCCGGGTGTGTGCGGCAGGGGCAGCCCGGCCCGCTCGCTCTCCGCACCAAGGCCAGAGCCCGCCGGGGCTGAGCGGCTCTGTTAGCGCAGGCACGTTAAGCACACGCGCAAACACGGATCAGCGAACTTATTCCTCTGAGCCGAGTCAAATCGGGCGAGCAAACACTGGCGGCCTGCGCGGGTCTGGCGCCCTCGCCTGCGTCTCCGCGAAAGCCCCTCGCCTGCTGCGGGGGAGGAAGCGCTGCGTGGTTTATGCAGGGGGAGGGCAAGGCCGGGGGCTGAGAGATGAGCGGACGGCAGACGCCTTACAGAGGACCTAACCAGCGGGGCTGGCGTGCAGACGGGGCGGGGGTGCAGACGGGGCGGGGGTACAGGGGGGGCGGGGGTGCAGACGGGATGGGGGCGCAGACGGGGCGGGGGTGCAGGCGGGGCGGGGGGACAGGTGGGGCGGGGGTGCAGACGGGACGGGGGCGCAGGCGGGGCGGGGGCGCAGGCGGGGCGGGGGTACAGGCGGGGCGGGGGTGCAGACGGGACGGGGGTACAGGTGGGGCGGGGGGGCAGACGGGGCGGGGGGGCAGACGGGGCGGGGGGGCAGACGGGGCGGGGGGGCAGACGGGGCGGGGGGGCAGGTGGGGCGGCGTGGGCAACACCGAGGCCAGGGAGGAGCAGCACACTGGGGACACTTGCCTGGCCAGGAGGCAGGACGGGGAAGTGGGGAGGGCACGAGCTCTGGAAACAGAGCACGTGGTCGCCCAAAGCCTGGTGCCGCCGCGTGTGGGCAGGGGTGCCAGGCGGCCCCCCACTCTTCTAGACCTCGGGCTCCCCATCTGTCAAATGGGCGTGTGCCCAGGGGCCTCCCAGGTTACTAGGAGACTAAAGCTAGTGTATATGCAGGGACAGTTATTCATTTCCTTACTACACGTGTGTTGAGCACCTACTGTGTGCACCTGCCACAGGGTAGACTCGGGACTCACAGTGGTGCCCTCGTGAGCCCCCAGTCCAGCTGGGGAGAAGCACGGAGGGCGCGGTTGTGGCTACTCCTTGCTCCGGTCCGTCCTCCGACCCCAGCCCTGCTCCAGACGGGTGACTCCTTGCACGCTCCAGGTGAGGGGAAGCCCCAGGCCGGGCTTCGGAGCGGGGGCTGTTGACACCGGGAGGTCTCAGGAAGCCCGGTCCAGCCCGCGTTTCCCAGACGAGGGCACGGAGGCCACGTCCTTTAAGTGCCCCCTCTCTCCGCTCCAGAACACTCCCAGTAAGCGGCGCCTCGGCCGGGGATGGGCCAGTTTGAGCCGCTGGAGATCTCAGCTGGGATCCTGGCGTCTGGGGAAGGGCCGGGCTCTAAAAATAAACCGCGCGCCTGAGCCTGAGAGCAGCCGGCGGGAGCCTGGCGAGGCAGAGCGCGCCTGGCGCTCCCAGATGACGGCGGGCCCGGCCGCAGGGGCCCCTCGCGGGCAGCTGGGCCCTGGGAGGGGCTGGTGGCAGGTGGCAGCCAGGAATATGTGACCCCTGGCTCCCAGGGGCGCCCATCCCCCACAGGCACATGCACATATATGTCCCTAGCTGGGACGGGCTGCTCCCCCAGAAAGAGACACGGACCCTGGGACTCCTGGAGCCACGGCTCCTGGTGCCAGCCTCGCCCTCCTCCTGCTGGACAGCGGCAGCACAGGCACAGGTAAGGGACGCCTCCTCGCGCAGCTGAAGGGCCTGTCCCTTGAAGCAGGGGTGTGGGCCTGGGGCGGGGAGGGGGCCCTGGCGGAGGCAGGAGTCCTCGTCCCCTGTCTTCCCTCACTCCCGGATCCCAGCAGGACGTCGAGCTCTCTCAGGAGGGGGCTTGTGGAGCCCCCGCTCTCCGGCTCCCCCTCCACGCCCCGGCTGGCAGGGAACAGCCTGCCCTTTCCGCCTTCGAGTGCTCTCAGCCACCACCAAATGTCAGGGGCGCGTTCGCTTCATTGGCTGCCGGCCCAGGCTAATGGGTTTGCGGGCCCAGGTGGAAAAGTTTTGGAGGCAGGAGCCGGCCGGGTTGCAAGGAGCCTGGTGCCCCTGAGAGGAGAAAGGCCTCCCCTTCTGCTCTGAGGGCAGGTGGGGGTGGGCAGTGGGCCGGGGCGGGAGGGGCTGGGGACATTCTCTAGGAGGCTGGGGGACAAGCAAGGGAGACTCGGTCCCCAACTCTGCCCTGCACTTCAGGGTTTGCGAAAGGAGCCAGTCCCGGTGGGGGCCGCCTTGGGCGTCGAGCCAGGCCCGGCAGCGCTGGAGTGGGGCTAGAGGACCGTCTCGGGAGCACAAGTCCTTTGTCCCTGGAGCTCAGAGGGATGGTCAGACCTGGCATTCTGCCCAGATGGCTTTCTGTGCCTGACCCCTGGACAGGATGTTCACCTAAAGTCGACGAAATCAGGGCTGATGCGCAGGGCGGCGAGGTGGCCGCGGCGGAGGGCCCACTGGCTGCTTGTCCTGCCCCTGCTCACAGAGGGCCGGTGCGGGGGAGTTGGCAGGGGGGGAAGCGGAGGTCAGGGGACAGCACTTCCCAGCGCAGGAGTCATTCCGGCAGTGGGATTAGTTGTGACGGATTTTTCGTGGCCCGAGGGCGGGCTGGCATCTGCCACGGCCAGCTCCCGTAGCGGGCGGGCCTGGGGCGCAGGTGCCGGGGCTGGGGGGCTCGCGAGGTTCAGGTTTTGGTCCGGGCTGCAGGCGGGAGCCAGGGCCCGTGAGGAGAGTTCTCCATGGTGGTCAGGCCTGCAGCGCTGCGTCTGGGACCGAGCACATCGTCCCTGCAAATGCTACCCGAGACCCGGAGACGATCAAGTCCGCGCCCGCTCCCCTTGCCGTCCACTCCAGGTCCCCTCCAACCCTCTCCCTCGCAACCGTGGAGCCCTGCAGAGGGGAAGCGTGGGGAGGGGCACCGCCCTGTGGACCTGCCCCGGCAAACCTGCCCCACCCCAGCCTCGCTGTGACCTCCCGTCTTTGAATGTGGCCAGCACCGCTAGGGCTGTAATTGGGTCATTGTCACCGTCGGGGGTGTGTGATTCTTGGCACAACTCTTAGCCCCTCGAAACCTCGGTCTTCTCGGCAATAAAACAGAGTAATGCTGCCTTCCTTATCGGGCTGTTGGAGGATTAACAGAGATCACTGGTAGCAGGTGGACACGGCTCGTGGCAGCACTTGGGGTGGGCGAATGCTTTTGCATCATGGTCATTTCTTCTGCGCCTGGAGGGCCAATGTCGCCAGCGTGGAGCCTGTACGCAGTGGGCGTGTGACAACGTCTGTTGAAGTCACGTGCGCCGAGTGCAGGCACACACGCTCCAGCCAGCCCGGGGCAGTTGCGTGGGCCCCACTTCTCCGCCTCTGACGTTCACGCCGCCAGCCCTGTCTGATGAGGACGGCAGTGACAATGTCCGCAGAGGCAGCCCCTCTCTCTACCTCACCCCTGTGCTGCCTCTGCTCCACACGGCCTTGGCCGACACCCCAGGCTGGTAGATTCGGGTCCATGGCCCTCGGGTCTCCTCCTTACGGCAGGGAGGACCTGCTGGGGACAGAGCAGAGGCAACACACGGGCCTGGAATCATCGTAGCTGTGGTGCCTCAAGGTGCTGTCTTCGTCTTGGGGACGTCTCTGTTCCGGCTAAGCAGGGTCCCCCTGTGTCCGCGTGGGGACACCCAGCCTCTGCCCGGTCACCTCTGAAGCAGGCCTGCTCCCAAGAGCCACCCACAGAGCCACTCTGACCCCCACGCCCTCTGTGCCCACCCAGGAGGGCTGAGAGGGTCGGAGGTGGTGGCTGTTTGTCCTAGGACCCAGGACAGGGCCATGCGAGCATCATGATGCAGGCCTGAAAACCAAGGCACGTGCCCAGGATAACGGCAGCAGCCCCACTTACCGGGCGCCGGCAGAGGCCAGGCCCGGTGCTCCCTGCTTTGCAGGCGTTGTCTTCCACGTTCAACCCGGCAGCTCTGGGGAAGAGGATAAAGTTCTGTAAACATGCACCGCGCGGTAAAACGATGCTTTAATATTAACACAGAAGAGAAACAGCCACTCTAACAAACCTCCAGCCTTTAGCACCAAACCCTGCTGTGCGTGCCGCCGCCACGGAGGTCTCCAGACTCGCAGAGCCCCTTGCCTCCTGGTGGGCGCCGCGTGCTGCTGGCCCGCCTCCCCCCACCCGGCTGCAGGTCTGCCTCGTGTGCGCCCTGCTCAATTTTGCGTTTAGCCATTTCGTCCAGACTCACTGTGCCCATCAGGCGGAAGAGTTGAGCCTGTCTTGGGTGTTCTGCACTCCTGACCCCCGCAATGCCCACTGCATTGGGCAGCTCTTGCTATGACGATGGTCTGTAACAAACAGTCCCCAGATCTCCCCGGCTTCCAGCAACAAACGTGTTTTTCTCCGTCCTGGGTCTGTGGTCTGGGTGCGGTTTGGCTGTCTTGAGCTCAGCTGGGCAGAAGCGGAAGGGGCCAAACCAAAGCTTCCAAACGCAAGATCTGCTCACGTCACTTGGCCGTCACCCCACCTGTCATAGCAAATCACGAGGCCACGCCCCAGTCAATAGGTCGAGGGTGTGATTTCCACCTGCTCTCCTGGGGAGGACGGCACCGTGTCCCCGCAAGGTCTCGGGGTGGAGGGAGGGAGTGGAGAGTGGAGACCCAGGCCACCCCATCCTCCACACCCACCGCGGCCCCCACGCTCGCTGACCTGTTCACGCAGGGCACCCGTCCCGTCCTGCCTGGCCTGTTCTCCTGGTGGGAGAGTGGGCTTCGTTAGGTGACAAGCACACCTGGCCCTGAGGAGGCAGCTGTCAGTGAGGCTCAGCCAAGTTCAGAGTCCAGAGGGACAGTCAGAACTTGAGTAACGACATTCCCCCCGGCTTAGGGGTCCGGGAGAGGAATGGAGACAAGAGCAGGAGCGCTTGTGTGCCCTCAAGGGGAGAGGCAAGTCTGCAGCAAAGTGGCCCCATAAAGGGGTCCACCAGGGGGACGGGGTTCCAGCAGGCGGAGGAGGGTGGGCAGAGGGCATCCTGGGAGGGGCCCCGCCTGGGCAGAGGCCTGGGGACAGGGGAGCACGTGCCATGTCGGTCTGGCCGGCCTTGCCACCACCTGGGGCACAAACCGCCTGCCGCTCTGGGCCTGAGCATCGCAGAGGGGGCAGCCTGGGAGCCCAGCCAGGGCAGTCCCCCGCATGTACGTGGTTCGTAGAGAGCTCCTGTAAGTTCCTCCGGCACCAGCTCGGAATTCAGTAGTAACCGGGAGCCTCTGATCTTATTACTCGAATTGTAATGGTGCTGCTCTTTAATAATGCGTGGCCTTGGGGCCTCCGGACACAGAAGCCCTGGAGAATCACACAGGCGGCAGCTCCGAGAGGCGGCAGGGTGGTTTAAAGGTCACTCGCAGACACTCTGGTTCACATTAATTCACAAAATAAAGAATACACAGCCCCAGTGCCCTAAGCTAGGAAGGTATTTTAATACCAGCCAGTTCAAAACACGTAGGGGAGAGAGGTTATTTTTCCAAGTTAGATACTCCCTTGTCACCTAAGAATTCAAGACTCCGGGCAGAGAGAGGACATTTGAGGCAATGAATCCTGTGCAAGAGGTGTTTGCTCGAGGTGCTCTGATCCCTCCCCACCGGCCCCTTCCGGGCAGCGCAGACCAGGGGCAGAAGGGCCTGCCTTGCAGACCAGGCCCCAGCGTCCTGCTCACAGGACGCAGCTGTGTGTCTGGGGCACACCCCTTACCCTGTGAGCCTCAGCTCACATCCATCCTGGGCCAACCCCCCAGGAGGGCTGGAGAATCAAGGGGGAAGGCAGGTGGGAACCTGCAGGGAGAGGGTCCCCGTGTACAGGCAGGGCCGGGTGGGAACGTGCAGGGAGAGGGTCTCCGTGCACAGGCAGGGCAGGTGGGAACGTGCAGGGAGAGGGTCCCCGTGTACAGGCAGGGCAGGTGGGAACCTGCAGGAAGAGGGTCCCCGTGCACAGGCAGGGCCAGGTGGGAACGTGCAGGGAGAGGGTCCCAGTGCACAGGCAGGGCCGGGTGGGAACGTGCAGGGAGAGGGTCCCCGTGTACAGGCAGGGCCGGGTGGGAACGTGCATAGAGAGGGTCCCCGTGCACAGGTAGGGCCAGGTGGGAATGTGCAGGGAGAGGGTCCCCGTGTACATGCAGGGCAGGTGGGAACGTGCAGGGAGAGGGTCCCCGTGCACAGGCAGGGCCGGGTGGGAACCTGCAGGGAGAGGGTCCCCGTGCACATGCAGGGCTGGTGGGAACGTGCAGGGAGAGGGTCCCCATGCACAGGCAGGGCCGGGTGGGAACGTGCAGGGAGAGGGTCCCCGTGCACAGGCAGGGCCGGGTGAGGGGGCACCGGGAGGGGAGGGGCACCGGGAGGTTGGTCACCCCAGCCCTGGAGCTGTGACTCTGGAGGTAAACAGGACTCAGTTGTCCCCTGCAGAGGGGCCCATGGAGCCTGGGCTCATCTGCTCTTCCTGCAGGGTGGCAACGGCCTGGAGCGGGGCTTCCAGAAGGCCCAGAACACCCAGCCACGAAGGCTGATGTGTCAGAGACCCTTGGGTCCACCAGGGACAAAAGAATCGAGTCCACGTTTCAAAGTGTGAGCGAGGAGACAGGTAAGAGGCGCGCTGTGAAAGTCAGCTCAGGGCGAAAAGTGGTCAGCCGTCGCCCCGCACCCTGCGTGAGGACCGTCTCCCTTCTCATGGAGCAGTCCCCGTCCTCCTTCACAAGGGGCCACCGCTGGGCACCTGCTGTCTGCACGGGCGGAATGTTGGAGGTCGCTTCACCACTTGGTGCCTCGGTTCCCCAACCTGTAGATGAGGTGCCCTGTCTCCCTGAGCCATGGTGAGGGCAGAGTGAGTCCGTTTGGCGGCTCTTGGGAATGCTGCCTGTGCCCCAGGCACCTCTCATCCGTCCCCCTGGCCGATGCCCACTGCGAGGCCTGGCCACCGCAGGGCTGAGGTGGCTCTGACAAAGCCATTGACCTTGGTGGCCCTGACAAAGCCCTTGACCTTGGTGGCCCTGACAAAGCCCTTGACCTTGGTGGTAGAGAGGGCAACCTGGAGGGGGCACTAGTCAGTGTTCAAATAAAACCTTTCCTAAGGGGCTACTGTGTTTGGGGGAGGAATGGGGGATGGGGCCAGTCTCCCCCCAGGCGGGTCACCTTCTGGAACTCTCTGGCTGCAGCCACCACTGGTAGCCCCTGGCTGAGGCTGTCTCCTGTAGGAAAACTCCCGGCCTGGGGCAGTCAGAGCTCTTCCCCATCCTGGCTGCTCCGCTGGGGCAGAGCCCAGTGGCCACGGGGCCCTCCTCGGCCTCCTTCCTCCCTCCCTCAACCAAGGCCTGAGCCCTGCCCAGGCGGGCTGCCATGCCAGGGTGGGTTTTAGGAGCTGCCAGTTGGCGGGGCCACACCCAGGGCTCCTCGGGGTCTCCTTGGCAATCTCCCAAGATCTCAGTCCTCTCCGCCTGCCACCCCCATCTCTCCCCTGTGACCACCCGTCTCCTCTCCCCAGGCCCTTGCTCCCTCTCTCAGCCCGAGTGGCCGTGAAACGAAGCTCAAGTGTGCTCTTTAGCAATTCAAATGTATCGGCTGTTTTCCGTGCTTAATTTTAAATGCAGACGAGTGGGGTATTTTCTCTTTCTCTCTCTCAAAAACATACAACAAAAGCCACCAACTCAAGTTAATTGATTCTTTCCCCCTGCTGCTGCCGTCCCCACAGAGGCTGGGCTGGCCGGCGTCTCCCAATCCTGTCCTCTCGGCAGTAGGAGGCGCCTGGTGCCGGAACCTGCGCCCCGGGTCCCCAAGGCCTTGGTGGGCCTGGGCACCTACGGCCCCTCCCGCCACCGTCCACTGGCTGCTGCCACGTGGGCTCTGGTCACCTGGTGAGGGGGAAGCGGGCGATGGCAGCAATTGCTGCCTCCCTGAGCCCCTCGGGGCTGTGCTGAGTCTCTGCTGCCCGCCAGCTGCCCACCCAGGCGCTGGTGTCAGCGCTCCGTGGGGACACTGAGGCTCAGGGGGGTGGGGGCACAGGTCCGAAGCCACCTGCATTGTATAGCTGAGCCAGCCTTGAACTCAGCGGCCTGGCGCCAGCCCACGCCCTTGTCCATCATCACACAGGCAGGGAGGAGTCACGGGGTCCCCAGCCTGGCCCTGCTGGGGGATGTGACCTTCTGCAGCTGGCTCCACCGCCGACCCTTGGGGTCCTCCCTCCCCACGCCTTCCTACCCCAGCCAGCCCAAGATCATGTGCCTCCTTCCACAGAGCCAGCCAGAGGGTGTCACTGACCGAGATCCGAGTCCAGACCCGTGGCAGGTGCAGGGGCAGAGGGGGCAGAGGGACCGACAGGGTCGCCAGGTGTGGGGGACTCGATAGTCAGGCCCCAGGTGGGAACTTCCTCCCAGACTGTCCCTTTGGCCATCTCTGCTGTGCAGGTGAGGCCCCGAGGGAGGAAGGGCCTTGCTGGTCCCTCAGCTGGTGGCCACTCGGGGTCACAGGTGCGCTCTGCAGCCCCAGAGAGGGAGCTCGCGTGAGGAGCGGCCCACACCTGCTCGCCGAGCTCACCTGGAGCTCATCTGTGGCCTGGGCTGGGCGAGGTGTGTGGTCAGTGTGCGGAGTGCTGAGGGGACAGGCAGCCCTCTCAGAGCCAGGGACTCTCCAGGTGCCTTGGGGGCAGGGGCATGGGATCCTCTGGGCCTTGGACACGGGCGGACCTGGCACGGACCCCACAGACCCCTGATTGTGCCAGCCTTGGCCAAGCCACTTATGTCCTGGGCTGTACACAGGGTGATAACGCCACACCCGGCTTCAGAGGTGGCCTGTGCTGCTCCTGACCCCCCACGCCCACCACGGCCCCCGCCCTGTGGACACGAGGGCTCCCCACGAACGCCGGGCTCTCTCCCACTCCGAGGTCTTTGCACGCACTGTTCCCTCTGCTGGGAACACTCTTCCCTTCGGCCCCCTCCTTGCCTGTCTCCTAAATGCCGCTCCCCGTCTTTGTCTGTCTGTACCCTCCACCACCCCTGGCCACTGCCACAAGAAAGGCGTCCTCGAGGGCAGGGATGGTGGCAGATGGAGCAGTGGGGACAGGGCCTTCTTGAACAGCGACTCTCGTTGCTGTGACAGCAACGCTTGGCCGTCCCCCGTCCTCCCAGCTACGGAGAACTCGGTCCTTGTCCTCGCACCTGCCCCGCCTCCCAAATCGCTAAGGACGTCTTGAAGGGCCAGCCAGGGCGTGGGTGCCTGAGACACGGAATTGGGATAGTAAGTTGAGAGAGAGGACGGGGGGAGGAAAACAGGAAAGCACCTGTTTACGGGGTCCGGTTCTGAGCGTCCTTTGTCACGGAGAATTCCCGTATTGGGCGAGTGGAGAGAAGATGATGGAGCAATCTGGCGGGCCAAGGCAGTGCACAGAAGGACACGAGCCGGGAGAAAGGGGGACAGGAGAGATGGGAAAGCTGCGAGGTGGGAGGGGCAGCGGAGGGCTCTGGGGAAGGTCCCCGGGAAGAGAGGAAAGAGGAATTTTGGGTGCCTTCTCACGTCCTTCGAGAAACTCCGGCGGAGAAGAGAGTTCACTGTCGCCGCCTCCGGTTGCTGGGCTGCGCCTCCTTGGACGTGACTCTGCGCAGACTGGGCACGTGGGGCCGTGACGGCCTTCCGGGTTACACAGTGGGAGGTTAAAAACCAGGAATTCTCCTGCCCGGAGGCGCCCCTGCCTGCACCACCCAATGTCACTGTGGGGGTCAGCGGCCACACCCCTCCAGCCCAGCTAACCGGCCACAGAGTGGACCTCTCCCCGCTTCCCGGCTAGAAGCGCAGGTGCCCGAAACCCCTTTCCCGCCTCCTGCCGGAGCGGAGCAGTCTCGCCGCGCAGCCGGCACTTAGGGGACTGCGCCTCCCAGCCCGGCTTCCCTCCAAATGCAACTCCCACCTCTGTGATCTCTCAAGATCGGTCGCCTGCCCGCCAATTAGCTCCCGCGGAGAGGGCTGTCGGCATCTTCCAGGATAAAAGACCAGAAGACAATTAAGGCCCGTTGTTGTGCCTCCTCGTTGATGCCATTCTGCTCCTGAGAACGGTGGACATCACCCAGCGGGAGCTCTCTGCCCTTTTAAGCGCACTTGCTTTCCCCGGGCTGCCCTCCAAGGATGGGGGGCTGCACCCCGGGCGGAGTGGACAGAGGGCTGGGCGGAGGGGACAGAGGGCTGGGCGGAGGGGACAGAGGGCTGGGCGGAGGGGACAGAGGGCTGGGCGGAGTGGACAGAGGGCTGGGCGGAGGGGACAGAGGGCTCGGCGGAGGGGACAGAGGGCTCCCCGGCAAGCACGCCAGCCGAGAGCCCTTGCTCACGGAGGGGCCTGCTCGGCAGGAGGCAGGGAGGAGCACCCAGGCTTGGGGGCCTTGGTCGAGCTCACGTCCCAGCCCCAGCACGGAGCCGGGTGACCTTGAGCAAGTGACTCAGGATCCTTGAGCTCCCAGTGCCCTCATCAGTAAACTGAGGCCCAGAGTGCCCACGCCATGGAGTCAGTGAGAGGGACACTGGGGGCCCGGCACACAGGAGAAGCCAGGCAAGGGTGGCAACTGCCAGTGAGCAGCTGCCCAACTGTAGCCAGCGGTGCCGGGCACGGACAGCCCTTGCTGGCAGGGTGAGCTGGGGCAGGTCCCTTGACCTCATCCAGAAAACAGGATTAATAATGCTGCTCAGGGCTACTGTACGGGTCTTAGGAGATGGTGTAGACGAGACGCTTTGCAAACCGTAAAGCACTATTTGAATATCATAGGAAGATGCTAGAAGCCGTGAGAGCAACACACATGTGTGGTACACGTTGGCATTCGTGGTGAGACAGGCATTGTGCTGGTCTCTGGCCACTCTGTGGGCTCTCCCAGGGGGATGGCACAGTGGTTAGGAGCATGTGCTGTGAATGTGGACCATCTAGGCTGTGTGACCTTGTGTGAGTTACTTAACCTCTCTGTGCCCCGGGTAGGTCGCATCTGTGACATGGTAAAGCCATTGCACTTGAGCCGGGAGCTGTGCAGAACCTGGCCTGTCACAAGCGCCCGATCAACACGCATGATGGCCACGTCCTGGGACAGCAGCACCGTGTCTGCATTTCTTCTTTGGCGCCTTTTGTCTCCGTTGCAAAGTCAAGGCTCACGTCCCCGCCGGGCCCCGCCCCGCCCGGTGGCTAGAAGGCGCCTCTCGTCACACCCCTCCCGCTGACCAGCCTCCGCGCCCCTCCCCCCAGCGGGGCTGCCGCCGTTGTCCCGCTCAGCCGGGCGCCGTGGGTTGTCCTACAGGCCGGTGATTCGGGTTCCTTACTTCACAACGTGCAGGTGCCTTGTCGTGCCTCAGCGAGCACTTCCCGGCTGTTTCCTCGAAGAGCCGCCGGCAGCAGCCCCTGCACAGGGGCACAGCCTCGACCTCGTCTCCCCTCGTGACGCTCTGTTTCCACAGTCGGAGCCTTCCGGCGCCGCTTTAATGTGTTTATGTAATAACTGGATTGAATTCCAGGCTCCAGAGCCCCTGGGCACAGCTGGCTCCGGGGCATGGTGCTTTTGGGTAGGAGCGTAGGCGCGGGGCTCGCACCCCTGCCTTCCCCTGCTGCCGGCGCGGCCTGCCAGGAGGGGAGCCCCAGGCGACGGCCCTGTCCCCTGCAAGAGGGACACAGGGTGGTGACCGAGAGCCGGCAGCGGGCCTGCCTCGTTCAGATCCCAGCTCAGCCGTTTAGCAGCCCACCCACTCTGGGTGAGCTAACTTGCCTCTCCCAACCTCAGTTTTGTGATCCATAAAATGGGCACAATGAGGCAGGTGTGTTTCAAGGAGGAAGTGAAATAATCCGCATGGAATGCCTAGCACAGGGTGTGGCACGGGGCGGGCACCGTCGTCGGGGGATGCTCTGAATGACACAGGATGCTGGACGGTTGGCCAGCAGGTGGCCACCACCGGGGAAGGGTTCCAGCCCCTGGCCTCGCCTCCCACCCACTCCCGGGGCCTCCCTCCTTGCAGCCAATCTCGTTCCTCTCTGAGCCTGGCCCGGTGTTCGCACTCGCTCCCTCGCCACGCTCTTCCCGGGCTCAGTCGGGCGACCCGGTGCCCACCCCGGGAAGCAGCACCCGCCCGCCCTGCCATGGTCATGGCACTCGCCCCCCTCCGGCAGCTTGCTCTCGAGCCCGGCCACGTCTCTCCAGTCTCCCCCACGGCCCCCTTTCTAATCAGAGAAGCCACATATGCACGGGGATGTGCCGCGTACACGCAAATCTCACGGAAAAGTGCCTCTCCCCCCCGCCCCCCGCCCAGCCCGCTCCCCTGAGCCAACGGCTGCTCCTGGCCTTACTGTGAATTCTAGCGGCTCCTTTGTAACTTCGAATAACACACTTCTGCCTCTTCTTGCCGGCCTTCCTCCTGTCTGCTCGGCTCGCCCACGCCGACCCCCGGCGTCCTGCTCCCGGCCCCTCCTCTGGCCGCCTTTTCTCCTCCGCACGGCTCCGACTCACTCCGTGGTTTGGGACGCAGCCGCCCAGCGCTGGCTTGAGCCGGGCCGCCCCCCGACTCACCTTCCTCCTTTGCATCACAGAGGGAGCTCCCAGGACCAGGGCTGTCCCTGCCTCAGCCTCCCAGCATGGCACGGCGCCCGAAGGGCAAGGCCAGACCTGGCCTCAGAGCACCGTGACCTGGGCCTGGGGCGGCTCTGGGACCCGTTTGCACCCCGCTCGCTCCACGCGCGGAGCCCTCCCCAGCTCTGTGCCGGCCCGGCCTGGCCAGCCCTCTCTCCTTCCTCCAGCCCAGGCTGGCCGCCCGGGCAGGGTGGTTGGCCCTTCCAGACATGCACCCCAGCTTTCAAACCGCCGCCCACAGGGCGTGCCCGGCACTCGGGGGCTCTGAGGAGGCCCTCCCAGGTACAGTCATCCCCACTGGTGGGCTTCCTGCCTGACCTGCCCCCAGGAGGATGAACCAGCTCAGACCTGACCGTGGCTCTCTGACCTCAGTGCTGGGAGCAGGGCCTGGCCCTGTGCTGGGCGAATGAGCGGACAGGCCGGTCTCGGCTTCTCAATTTGCAAACCCCAGCTGGCATGGTGGATGAAGAACTCGCCCCAGCCCTCCCCTCCTCTCCTCGCTGCCCACGCTTGGCAGCCCCACTGTCAAGGTTGAGGTCTCTACGCTCCAGGTGGAGCGACCAATAATCAATCATTCGACTTTGCTTTGTCTACGGGCTAATTCTATATGCTGGAAATTAACAAATAGGGCTTACGATGTTGGCATCGTGTAACTATTATTCCCTGAGAAACCATGCAGTCGATTGCTCCTGAGGCTAGGAAATGTGATCTCAACTCTTGAAAACTTGCCCCTTGGAGGAGAACCTGCCTAGCGCTGACTTCCACGTGTATTTTTTCACCTGCTTTCAGGTCTCACTGTCCCCTGACCCATGCTCCCTTCTCCTTGGCCCTCGATTAATGACAAGCAGCTCTTGAACTCAGGCATGCATAAGTCAGGACTCAGGTGTGCATAAGTCAGGACTCAGGTGTGTGTCCAGCCAGGACTCAGGTGTGCGTAAGTCAGGACTCAGGTGTGTGTCCAGCCAGGACTCAGGTGTGCGTAAGTCAGGACTCAGGTGTGTGTAAGCCAGGACTCAGGTGTGTGCTTTCAGGACTCAGGTGTGTGTAAGTCAGGGCTCAGGTGTGCGTAAGTCAGGACTCAGGTGTGCATAAGTCAGGACTCAGGTGTGCGTAAGTCAGGACTCAGGTGTGTGTAAGTCAGGACTCAGGTGTGCATAAGCCAGGACTCAGGTGTGTGTCCAGCCAGGACTCAGGTGTGCATAAGTCAGGACTCAGGTGTGTGTAAGTCAGGACTCAGGTGTGTGTAAGTTAGGACTCAGGTGTGCATAAGTCAGGACTCAGGTGTGTGTAAGCCAGGACTCAGGTGTACGTGCAGCTGGACCCGGGGATACTGTAGCAAGGTGTGAAGGGTGAGCCAGTGCCTTCCTCCTCATCTGGAGAAGCCCATTTGGCTTTTATCCTTGCCGACCATTCAGCTCAGCGCAGAGCTCTCTTCAGAACCTCTTTCTTCAGCACTTGGCAGGCGTCTCTGTTGCCTTCCAGCCTCCAGGGCTGACTGGGAGAGCTGTGTCACTGTGGGACTCATCCCCTGTCCCAGGCTGCTCTTTCCATCTAGTGTTCAGGATTTCCTCCTCACTGCTGTCACTCCGAAATTGCCCATCGTCTGTCCTGCTTGGCACTTACTGGGCACATTCGATCCATAAATGTGCATCTTGCTGCAGTTCGGAGGGGACACATGTCTTCTGTTATTATTTTTTAAACTATGACTTCCTCTTCCCCATCCTCCTCACTCTCTCCTGAGCTGCTCTCCAACGGGCGTGCCTCCCGCCATTGGATGCCCAGGCCCTTTGGTCCTGCTGCCCACCCCTCCGTTGCTAAGCCGATTGTCCTGCGCTCGAGAGAGTCTCCTGTCTTCCAAACACCTGCTTCGTCTCCAGATGAGCCTCTGTGATTGTTCACCCCGTCCGTAGACATGTCTGTTAAGCTCCGCAAGCTTCAGCACTCTTAATGTCCTTAGTATCCTCTCCTGTTCCTCTGCTTCTCTGCCTCGCCACCCAACACCCAGGCAGGACCCGCCCAGGCACGCTGTCGTGGCCCGTTTGCAGGATGGAGGATGAACACAGAACACAAAACACAAACGCAGAACAGAAAGAAAAACACGGACACACATACAGACGGTTGACTCGAGTAATAAAACACCGGTCTGTTTTATTTTTATACTTTAAAATTTTAAAGTTAGTTCCTTGTACGTAACCGCCCAGGCATTGCAGCAATGGCCATAAATTCCGGAATGCGTAGCCTTAGGGAAGCAGATGTCCCCTGACTCAGAATTTCCAGGTGGTTGCTCTAGGCGCCAGGCATAGATCACAGACTGAGATTAGCAAGGATGGGCAAGGCAAGCCACAGGGGGCATTTCTTATCTCCAGCTTCTCTTAGGGTGACCCCTTAAGATCTTCGGCTGAACCCCGGTGGCTGTGCCTGGCTTAGGTCGCCCCTCCCTTGAGGGGTCTTACCCATCATTGACTAACCAGCCATCTTATGAGGCTCAAGCAGCAATCACAGGAACAATGTGTTTATCGTGTGGCCTCCAGACCCCCAATGCCGTGGGGTGGAGCAGCTCTTGCTTACTTGCAGCTCAGGTCCTCTGTTATGCCTCTAGGCAACAGCCTTGTTTATTACAAGGACCTTGTCCGGACCACATTACTTTCAAATGCTCTGGGCAGAACACGTACATTACTCACTAAATTTAATTCTTGAACTGGGGAAATATATGTCAGTCCCCTACACACGCTGCCCCAGGGTTCGGGGAGTCAAAGGCCACTGTCACCAGCAACTCTGGTTAATAACAGAGAGGAGGGACCAGGCAAGCACCCCCATCCCAAATGCCCTGCACCCCAGCCACGCCTGAGGTTTGTGGTTTTCATGCCCAGCTTGGGCTTCTCCAGGCCTCGATGGGGGGCTCCCTCCCCGCTGGGCCAGGTTCGTTCCACTCCATGGGGACACCGGCTGGTGGCCCCTTCCCCCTTTGCCAGCTCAGCCAGGGGGATGCCTTCTGTAAAGTCATACTTCCTGTTTAGTGGCCCTGGGGGAAGGCAGAGGCAGCATCTGGGAGCCCCACACCGTTGAGGGAGGGGGCCTGCTCAGCGGGGTGGCCGGGCTGCTCTTCCCGGCAAGTGGGCTGACGAGGTCTTGGTTCCTCTCCCCTCTTCTCCAGGTTAACCAGCAGGACCCAGGCGTCTCTCAGGCATGTGAGGCTCCCTACTCCTTCAGGGGAGTGGGGTGGGGGTGACCTGACTTGTTTATTTCTCTCCTCTGGGGCAGCAGCTAGAGGCTGGCCTGTCACTTGCATCATTGCCCATCTGCCATGCAGGCAGCCGGGGCCCAGCTGGGAGGTGTTGGCCGCTGGGGCGGGGTTGGCTCCCTGCTCTCCACGCTCCACAGGAAGGGTCTGGGCAGCCTCCCGGCCCCTCCCATCGGTGGGACACGTGATGGAACTCAGCACATACCCCTGAGGCCCTGCTGTGCACCGGGCCCCGCCCCAGTATGGAGACCCTCAAAGCATGTGCCTTGGGCCAAAGCCACGCACCTGCTCTGCTCTCTGAGCTGGCGCCCAGGGCTCCGGAAATGCCTTATGGATGAGGAGAGAACCGACCCCTGTCCTCAGGGGCCTGCCTGAGGTCCGATGAGGGGATGCAGCTAGGGGGACCTGCGAGTGAGACAGGACAGTGCCCCCCAGCCCCAGCCAGGTGCCTGCCAAGCTCCTGAGCCAAGTGCCTTGCTGCGCCCCCTTGGGGCAGGCGCTCTCATCACCCCACCCTACGGAGGAGGAAACTGAGGTGCAGCTGGGTGAGCACCGAGCCCGAGGCAGCCAGGTAGGCGGCAGAGCTGCCACGGGGCCTCGGATCCACCTGCCGACCTTCAGCTGGCCGGTGGGAAGGCTCTAAAGAGCTGAGACCGGTTACCTGCGCCTGACTCCATTGGAACCAGGTGCCCGAGACACAGAAGGGGGAGGGGACCCGCCAGGAGTCACCAGAAGCGTTTTCCCCCGGGACAGGGGCCCTCCAGGTAGCCTGGCAGGCTGGGCAGGGGCCCAGGAGCAGAGCTTGCTTGGGGAACAGCAGGGTTGCTGGGACGCAGTGTGAAGGTGGAGGAGAGCAAGGGGCCGCAGGTGGGGCCGGGGGCCAGGCTGTGTGACCTTCAGGAAGTCACACGACCTCTCTGAGCCGCTGCTCTTGCTCACGAAAAATGCGAACAATATTCCCACCACCGGGAGCTCTGTGAGGGCCCCGCGGGTGACGAATGAGAGCAGGCCCCGTGCGCGGAGGCGGCTGCGGAAGGCAGCCCATCACGGCCGCATTAGCATTCATCGTCCTCCATCCATATGGATGTCCTGCCCGGGGAGAGCGCGCCGGCCACCCCCTCTGGCCCCTCTCATTGGCCGCGGCTCTGAGTTCAGGCCGTCAGCATTTGGATGTGATCAGTTGATGTGATTAATGTAGACTCCACTCAGCGCCGGTCCTCGGAAGGGAGCGTGGGCTGGAGAGTGATTATAATCAGGTTTGCGGAGGGCTGAGGGTATTAATGAAAATCATCGTGCTCCTGGCGCCTGATCCGGCAAGGGGAGGGACGGGCCGTGTTTGAATTCCTCCTTTCAAGGCTCTGTTTTCTCCCAAGAACACTTTCCGATGGCTTGCGGGGAGAGCCACTGTTGCTCCAGGCGCCGGCCCAGCCCCTGCCAGGGCTGCTGCAGACAGGGGGCCGGGCGGGCTCTGGCCAGTCCCCGCCGCCTCCCGTGCTTCCGGGAAGGGCAGGTCCGGCTGCTCTGGCAGGCGGCGCCTGCTGGATGCCGGGCGCAGTGACCTCGGGGGTGCCGGGCGGAACTCGCCAGGGTGCAGATGTGGCCGTGTCACCCCCCCCGAAGGCTCTTCCACGCTCCCTGTTATCCACGGCAGCCCCCCAGCCCCTGCCCGCTGACCTCCGCACCCCTGCCCTGGTGGGGGCCCGGGCCCCGGCTCCAGCCCTTCGCTGGGCACAGGCTCCACACCTCTGTCCACGCTGCCCCCTCCCCCTGCAACACCCTCCCTCCCTCCAGCATCCCGGGTCCCCCCTGCTCGCCGAGGTCTGCCTCCCGCCTCGCCTCGGCTTCCACGGGAAGAGCCCCCAGGCCCCCTCCCATCCCCACATCCACCGGGCCCTGTGCCCCTGGAGCTCACCTGGTCAGTCAACTCACTTGTGCTTCTGTGTCTGCCCCTCACCCCAGGGCCTAGAATTTCTCAAAAGACCGCCTGACCCTCCCGCTTTGCGGCCCAGGGGGTGGCTCCTGGCGGTGCAGGTGCGCAGTGAGCTGTCACTTCTCCTGCCAGCGCGGGTGGGCAGTGGACATGCCTGGAGGTGCAAGCCACAGCCCCGCCCTGCAGATCCCCGTGTGGCCACAGACGCGACCCCCCCTCCCCCATTGTTGCGGCATGAGTCAGGGCAGGAGGAAACAGGAGAGTCGTGCAGGGCCTGGCATCTCAAAGCTGCAGGGAGCTCCGGGCTTAGCTTGCCATCGCCCACCTGCACTCCCAGCTGGAGCCGCCCCCAGCCTCCCCGGCAGAGCCCCCGTCACCACCACCCAGGCCGGCTACGCCGTGGAGGACGGCTCTGCAAAGCCCACTGCCCTGGGCTTCCGTGTGTCTGTCCGCCCTGCACGGGGGTCCGCTGCCCAGGGCGGCCACTGGGTGGAGGACGTGAGGCCAGCAGCAGCCTCTCCCTGCAGCACCCACTGGTGGTGGACCCTCGGGGCACAGGGCTACCCGCCTTCTGCACCCCATGGCCACAGGATGCTGCTGGCGTGGAGCCCAGTTGCCCACCCTTCCCTGGCCCGGCTGCTCCCGCCCCCACCAGCCCTGGGGGGTGCAAACCACCTGCCAGGAGGGAGTGAGCTTGAGTCCCACCTGCCCACTTAGCTCTCCGTCTGGGGTTGCCACCAGCCAATCGGCAAGTGAGAATTGAGACCCAGCTCTGGGGCTGCCGCCTTCCTAGGCTGGGGGACTTAGCCGTGCCTTAGTTTTCTGTTGCTGCAGGACCGACGGCTGCAGACTCAGAGGTTCGAACAGCTCCGTCTGTCGTCTTTCCCTTCTGTAGGTCAGGATCCAGCATGGGTCTCGCTGACATCCAGGTGCGGGCAGGAGCTTTCTGGACGTCCTAGGGGAGCAGCGCCTCCTGCGCAGGGGGCGTCGGCAGCGCCCAGCTCTTGCTGCGGCAGGCCTGAGCTTCCTTGCTGGCCATCAGCTGGGGGCCATTGCCAGCCTGGGCGGGGGAGGGGACACACCCTGGACTCATGACCGACCCCTTCCTCTGTCTCCAAAGCCCGTGTCAACACAAGATAATCAGGGTCAGAATCTAGTTTGAAGAGGATTTATTAGGGTGCAAAGTTTGAGGACGGCCGCTCGGAAAAAGCACCGGTTACAAAGAATAGAGTCAGCATTCCGCAGTGTAGACATTTGGGATCTTTTATATAGACAAAGTCTAGGGAAGTTAACAGAATGTCAACATCTTTCTGTTGGAGGCTTAACATGCAGTTACAAAGATCTGATTAGCCACAGTATTCTTTTGGGAAAGGTATATTTAACATTCCACGGTGAGCGTGGAGCCATCACGGGGTCTTTCATGTGCCATCTGGCCCGAGTTAGGTGCAGGGCGACAGAGAAGGCAGATAATCAGTGATTGGAAGTGGGAGGTCTGCTCTCTGGTCTCCCCTGGTCATTTACTGAAGAAGAACAACGGGGAAGAGTCCATCTGCGATCCAAGAGGCAGGACTGCAAACGTGCTAGCAATACGTGACCCAGTCTCCAGGGCTTACCCTCCCCGTTGGCATAAGAAGTTCAGAGGGTCTTGAAATTTTGCTGGAGGTCGAGTCCTTCCTGTGTCTTCCTCCTCGCATGTCATCTCTCCGGTCAGCCAGACGCGGGTCCCTGCTTCTGAGGACCACGTGGTTACATGGGGCCGCCCGGACAGCCCAGGGCGACCTCCCCATCCCAGGCTTCCTGCCCTTAATCAGAGCTGCAAAGTCCCTTTTGCCATGGAAGACGAGACATTCTCAGGTCCTGGGATTCGGGCAGGGACGTTATGGCAACCATGCGCCCTAGCCTGAGACACACTGCAGTGCGGACAGGACCGTGGAGACAATGCATGGGGCGCGGTGCAGGCGGGTGGGGAAGGACAGGGGACCCTTACCCCGGAGACCGGAGAGGAGCGTGCAGATACGTGGAGTTGGCCCTGGTCCAAACGGTCGCTCCTTGTGGACGGGGAAGCGCAGTGGGGCACACAGGTGGGCTGGGAGGACGGGGAGCTCGTTTCTGACGAGCAAGTGGAGGGCGGGCTGGCCTGGACCTCCGAGGGGCGTTGTCCTCTGGCTCCACTGAGGCAGGGTTGGCCCTGGCAGCAGGGCTCCCAGCCCAGAGCCAGTATAAATCCAAGGACCAGAAAACAGGCAGCCGGCTCTCCCCAGCTCGCTGCTGCTTCTGCCTCGGGCTGCTGCCCGGGAAGGATGTCCCTCCTCACTGGGACGGGAACCTTGCAGCGCATCCAAAACTGGGCCCGGCACCCACGCTGTTTGTACAAAGCCATCCTTCCAGAAGGTGCCGGAGGCATCTAACACGGAGCCTAGGGTCATGGTGGAATCGGAGTCATGAGGAGTCTGAGGTTCAAAGTGCGGGAACTTCAGAGTCCGGGGCTGTCCTGGAGAGAGTGGGTGCCGGTCCTGAGGACCAGGGGCGGCGCCGGTGGGGGTCACGGGCTGACGGGACCCGGCGTGTGTCAGGAGGAGGAGGCTGCTGGCGCGGGGTGGACAGGGTCCTGGGGCCAGGAGACAGGCAAGAGGTGCGGCCCAGCCTGGCGCGGCCAATGGGACGGAGGGCGGCGCTGAAGCCGGTGTTCCTGGGCAGGCAGGGCCGGCCGCCGCGGGCCTGGGCTTGCTCTGGGCGGCCGGGCTCAGTTCACACCCCGACGCCGGCTGTGTCCCCACCTCCGCCCACGCTCAGCACGCACCTACACACCACGCGCCACACGCCTCCACATACAGCACGCCACATACCACACACACCTCACACACCACATGTCACACACCTCCACATACAGCACGGCACGTACCACACACGCCACATCCCACACACACCTCACATGCCACATACCACACATTCACATGCCACATACCACACATACCACATACCACTCATCATGCACCTCACACACCACACGTCACACACACCTCCACATACAGCATGCCACATACCACACACGCCACATACCACACACACCACATACCACACACGCCACATACCACACACATCTCACACACCACGCGTCACACACACCTGCACATACAGCACGCCACATACCACACATGCCATATACCACACACACCTCACACACCACGCGTCACACACACCTCCACATACAGCATCCCACATACCACACACGCCACATACAGCACGCCACATACCACACACACCTCACACACCATGTGTTACACACACTTCCACATATAGCATGCCACATATCACATACCACACACCACATACCACACATGCCACATACAGCATGCCACATACGACATAATACACACGCCACATACCTCCACATACAACACGCCACATACCACACACCACACACGCCACACACCACACACCCCATACTCCACACCCCGTATACCACACACCACACACATGTACCACCCCTCACGCCTGTCTCTGGAGTCCCGGGCACGTTTGTGCGGCCCCGGCTGGGTGAGGCTGTGCCCGTCACCTGTGCGGTCGTCCCCGTTCCCCCCGGGGCGGGCGCCGCAGTGGCCAGCCCAGGGGCCGCTGGCAGAGCCCCCCGGCCTCCCCTCAGCCTCCTCGTGAGGCCACTGCGGCCGACCTGCCAGGGCCCCGCGTGGGTTAAGCTCAAGGCCGGGGCCCAGGGCGGCGCCCGCTGGCCAGCACCCCACCGGCCTCTTCCCCGTTCATCTCACTTACCGTCTAGCAACCCCTCTGCGCAGCTGTCACTTTTGCGCCCTTTTACGGATGGGGACACGGGTTCAGAGAGGTCAGGGAGGTCAGGTGACGGAGCTGGGCGTCTCGCCCGAGGTGAGGCTGCCTGACCGGGGCTGTGCTCCCAGCCAGCGGCCGGCCGAGAGCCAGGGAGACGCGGGCAGGAGAGAGCCCGCGTCGGACCCGCTTGTAAAGGTCACTCTGGTGGGGGACGGATGAGCCCGGGAGGCCGGTCCCTCGTGGCAGCAAACTCCAGAAAGGACATCCTGTCGCCGCCCAGCCGCCGAGAGCGCGGCCGCGGCCCCCGGACACGGGGACACAGCCACTTCGCTGCGGAAGGCGCGGCTCCGAGCCCGCCCTGCCGGCCCGCGTGAGAAGCCCCTGACAGGAGGTGATCATGTCTGGAGCTTTGC
>VSMD01107619.1:0-24317 GCA_008750895.1 Mirza zaza
TAAGATAACTGGTCCTGGGCTTTATTTGAGCCCCCAAATCCAACTATGTAGAAAATCAGAACTATCTCTAGGCTTTACATGAACCAGTAAATGTCCTTTCTTGATTTTGGATTTTTGTCTTGGAACAAAGAGGAACTAATTTATATAGTTAGTATACAAAAGAGCTGCACTTAGATGCCAGATCTCCCTAATCACAAGTTCAGAGCAAATGAAAGTGCTGAGTGTGCTTATTTTCTAGGCCTCCCTCTACCCTCACCTCTTTTGTCATATGCAAAGTGATAAAGCAGAAAGAACAATGGATTGGGAGATAAAATGTTTGGATTCTTACCTAAGGTATACAACTGGTATGCGATGGAGTTAGGACTATAATTTAGATCTTCTCACTCCCAGCCCAGTGTAATTTCCACTAAATAACAAAACAACATGAAAAGTTATCGGAGGAAGAGATCACACACCCATTCTCACTTTTCCAGAAAAGGAAATAAAAGGTCAGTCAATTGAAGATTATCATTGTACAAGTTATTATTAGGGAGTTTAGTGAGACTGTGGGATGAGTACAACATGAAACCCTGAAAGACTCTGGGTTTTTTAGAAGCTGGACTTAATTTTTTCTTTCATTTCTTCTTCCCTAATGCTAGTATTACAGATAAGATGTGAAGACTATCAGCCAGTGTGATAATTTAGGCACAGGCATTTAGGGTATATATTTTTTTAAGTCAACATGTTTACCTGTCATCTGCAGGCCTGGTAGGAGGCACATTGGTCATAAGTTATAAATAGCTACATTAACAACAAAATGATGATTACTTTGGAAAACCAATGAGCCACATTCCAATTAGCTTAATAGTTTAACTTCTAAATGTTTAGCTTTTCTTAAAACAGCACAATTCTTGCTTGCATAAATTGTAAATGGTATTGTTATGAATTTTGCTAAAAATACAAAACAATTATTTTTTTTCTTTACTAAAACTCTTGAAAAACAGCCACTCCCAGTTGAGTATATGTGTTTTGAGTCTAATGATCAGCATAGTTAGCTCTTTGCTCCAAGAAACAATGTTATACAACGTGGTCTTCATTTTGGTTTCCAAACTACACACTCACTTCTGGCATATCTGTTTAAACTTTGGAACTCATAGTTATGTCCCAAATTTCTGGAATTGAAATTGTCTGCTCAAGATTATAAAAGGCCCTATAACTTCTCAAAGTAAGACCTGCTTAAGTAGGAGAGTAATGGTGTTCTTTGGCACTTTCCTGAGTTACTAGTCAATTGTCAAGGGACTAGAGTATATCTGGACAAAACACTTAATGTTGTCACTCATCAATGAGCATAATTCCAGAATAATCTGTTTAGTGTTCATTTTTTTTGTTTTTTGTTTTTGAGACAGGGTCTCGGTCTGTCATCTGGGCTAGAGTTTAGTGGTATGATCATAGCTCTCTGCACTGCAGTATCAAACTCCTGGGCTCAAGTGATTCTTCTGCCTTGGCCCCCCGAGTATCTGGGACTGCAGGTGTGTGCCAACATGCCCAACAAATTTTCCTTTTTTTTTTGTAGAGATGGGGTCTCACTGTGGCTCAGGCTTGTCTCAAACTCCTGGCCTCAAGCAATCCTCCCACCTTGGCCTCCCAAAGTGTTAGGATTACAGGCATGAACCATCTTACCCAGCCATGTTTACTGTTCATAAGTGGAGAAAGATGGTGTGTGTGTGAGAGAGAGAGACTATGGAGAAAAATACAAGCAATTGAACACTGGAGTTTAGGAAGAAATTGAAATAGCATGAATAAGTTAAAAGGCCTTATAACTTACAATCTTAGTGGAAGAGATCTTTTCTCTGCCTTAGTGAGAACAGCTCAAGGTGAGTAGAACCAAGTCTACATATGTTGAGCCAAGACACCTGCCAAATAAGCACCAAAGTTAAGTCACTCGGGAGAACTATGGCTTCAACACTTTAATCCCTGAGGTGGAAGATTGGCTGAGAGAAAGAATTTTAATAGCGACTAAGTATATTCTCTGAATCTAATTTCTCAATCTAGTGTGGCCATCTTCCAGTTTCTGAATGTATTGTGGCTAATTGATTTCACTTGGAAATTTTCCTTAGACACCTAAACCAAAGGGACAGGACAGCTGGAAGTGATGGGTTGTTTTATGTTGGGTGGGGCAACAGCCAAGGACTGACTAGTATGGGAATACAAAAGTCCTGTTTATTTGCTTGAAGTGGGATAATAAACTATGAGATGGAATAGATGTTCTGGAGTTGATCCGCACATAAATTGTGTCCATTGGAATTTAAATCAATTAAAAATGACATAAAATTAAAAATTGTCTTCCTAGTTGCATTAGCCACATTTCAGGTGCTTGTTAGCCACAAGTGGCTAGTGGTTAGCATAGTAGATTTAGAACATGTTCATCATCATAAAAATTTCTGTTGGACCAGGCTCGTCAATAATTCCCTGGAGGAATGATCTAAATTTGAGACTTCCCTGCAACTGAACCCTGGTTTAACTTCTTTCCCTTTACCTATTCTGCTTCCACTATTCTCATATTGTTTTCATGTAGGCACATTGTCTTCATGAATCTTTTCTGTCCAAATTCTTGATTCAGGTTCAGCTTCTTGGATAGTGTCACCTTAGATGCCAGAAAAGTCAACCAGAAGAAATTTCAGTTCTTATATCACTATTCTTGAGTGCTAAAAGCCCAAATCTACCTTCATTATACAGATTTTTCTTATCATCATCCCTTCATGATACCTCTCTTCATTATATTTCAAACTAAACCACATTTAAAACACGTGACAGGGTTGAAATTCATGTCTGGTTCTTTGCCAGAGAATTTAGCACTCCTTCAATTTTAAGGTACTGACCTCAGAACTCCAAGGAATGTACCACACCTGGAACCCTGTGTGGGCATATACAATGGACACCAAAATGTGTTTTCTCAGAGGATAGATCATTCACTAGGTGTAGGATGACTATACGGGTCTAATTGTGAGGTGGGGTTTTACATGCTTTAAAGTACATGTAATTGATTGTTTGGTTTCCTAACGTTTTATGTCTGCTTCAACCATGCAGCTTGTCTGACCTATTTTTCTAGTAAATGTGCACGAACTGACCTAATAGGTCAAATGCACTCATTGTTGTCTTCATTTTCTTCATTGTCATTATCATCATCATCATCATCATCCATTTACTGAGCCAGGCAATACCCTTTTTACAGGCGTTATTTTATTCAATACTCATAACACACCTAGAAGCTGGTACCATTATTATTATTATTACTCTAATTTTATAAATAAACAGAGTGAGAAAAATATTGGAGAATTTCAGCAATGAAAGAGGACACAATGTATTTCCTTCCCACAATGGTCCCAATGCAACACAGTTTGCCAGATCAAGTGGAGAATAATGATTCCTAACTGATGCTACTTGGGCTTATATCAGTCTGTGTCCATTTCTACCTTGTGCATGGTCAGTGGCAGTGAAGGAGATCAAGCAGCTTACTAACAAACAATAAGGTCAATGCTGCTTTTCTCTCAAATATCCTGTAGTATGCTAACCTGGAAAGTAAACATCAGCAGATTTGGCTCCATTACTTAAGAAATAGATATATAATTTCCTTTGCCTCACTTCCAGAGAGCTATTATTATTGTTTTAAAGTAGAGCTAATTAATACAATACAGCACTGTAATTAGAACTCCTTTGTCCTATTAATAGCCATTGGCCAGGCATTACAGTCTTATCCTAGAGAATGTTCTTCATTGCACTGGGAGAATAATGAGTCTCATTCACTCTTAGCCTGAGCCACATCTGAACTAGTGACCCAGAGGTGGATGGCTCAGAGGCCCATTACCAGCACCCAAAGTCATCTATTGTGATGAGGGTGTTGATGGGCCCAGCTTAATGCCACCCAGATATTATCTCTAAATTCTAAGCAAAAGACAAACTGCTGCTACAAGGCAGACATAAAAGTCTCTTGCTGAGATTTGTAGAAAATGTTGTCATTTTAATTAACATTTTCAAACAATAATAATCATTATTTAGTGCTGCAAAGCTAGCCACACACCAAATGCTAAATTTCTGAATGTTTTAAAGCAGGAAAATGCTCTTCTGGGAAATGGAGAGATTTGGTTTGCAGTTTCTAAACGGGGAATATCAAATCAAAGTGTGTGTGTGTGTGTTTCCTCCTTTTAAATAAAAAGTGTGTGACTTATTCTGAAATCATTCTTCCTTTGCTAATCTGCCCCCTGACATGCAATACCTTTGCAAAAATTCTTACAATGGATTAAAATTGTATTTTTAAAATTGAGCTCGAGATCTTGAGCTTTATGGTCTGCAAAAATACAAGGTAATTGGAAGTACTTTGGAACTTGGAACATGAATGAATAAAATAAATTTTTATAAGAGACTCTTTTTTTCATGCAAAAGAATGCAGGCAACCACCCCACCACTTCCCTGCATGAGTCTATCTCCTTATTCCCACAGTTTCCAAACCACTAGCTTATCTCCCAGATTGATCCCTTATCCCTTCATGCCTGACCCTGCAAAAGAGAGAGTGTTCAGACACAAAAAGCAAAGTGCTCTGAGTTTCTTCACAGTTGGTCTCTCTCTTTACCTGGGTTCTTTGTTGCTAGTCCTTTCCTTTCCTTTGTCTTCCTTGGCTATCCCTACTCTCCTGTAGGTTTTGGTGCTGTCCATCTTCAGGTTCGGCCCCAATCAGCTCCCCAAGCTCATTTTCATTCAGGCAGAGCAATTTCAGACCCATCAGTTGATGGGGTCAAAATATTAAGAGCTAACATTTACTTATCTCTTGGCACGTGCGAAGCAACACTCAAAATCATTCACTCATTTGATCCTTTCAGCAGCCCTGTTGGGCACATATTATTACCATCCTGAGTTTACAGAAAGGGAGACTGAGGCACAGAGAGGTTAACTAACTAGCTTGATGTAAGTGACAGAGTCGGGGTCTGAACCCAAGCAGCTTGGCTGCACATCTTCACCCCTCCTCTGCATTTCCTCATCATTTTGCTGTAGGTGTGAGTGTCTGGGCATGCTTGGAACTTACTTGAATCACCCTTATGCCCAGTAGGTCTCAGTTTTTCTTTAAAGGACCCTGGGTGGAACCAACTTTCGTATCATTGCTTTTGTTTTGCCCTTCATGGCTACCATGTATCTTGTTCTACATCCTGAATCTCAGCTACTTGACATTTCTTTGGAATCTCTGCACAGTTTTCATATGTCCCTTAGGCAAGGGGATTCTAGAGGCTTCTGATTGTCTGCCAGTGGCTGACTTGGATCTTGTTCTAAACAGATTGATCATCCAGTGCATTCCATATCTATATTTAACATGCATTATTAGTTGGGTGGGTCCTACCACCTCTCTTGAATCAATCTACTTTTCCCCATTTGTGCTATCTCCACATGTTTGTCTAAGCCACCGTCTCCCCTCACCAGGGTGACTACTGTACATTCCTGGTGGGTCTCCTGGCTTAATCTGTTGGCCTTCCCAATTTATGTTCCATGCCGTAACCAGGGAAGTATGTTGAATATGAATATATGGTCATTTGCATGAAGAAAACCTTCATAGCTACTTACAACTCTTAGGATCCAATCCCAAATCTCTGATACAACTGGTGATGCCTCGCCTAGACTCTAGCTTTACCCTGATACACTCTGTCAATATGCCATGCTTCTTCCCATTACAGAAATTTCGCACAAATTCCCCCCTGACTTGAACCGTCTTCTTCTCTCCCCATAAATCCCTGACTTAGCCTTCAGGTCTTTGTTTAAAATTTACTTTCTAAGAGAATTCTACCCTATACTTGCAGATCAGATTAAACCCTCCTTTGGTAATTTCTCAAAGCCCCTTTCTTCTGGGTGCTTAATTATATATCAAGTACTTACTGTGTACCAGACACTTAACAGCTGGAATTTGTTACTACATTATAAGACCCAAGAGCATTAATACCATATTTGTCTTGTTCACACCTATGTCCCCAGAGTATATATAGCACACTGCCTGGCCTACAGCATACACTGGGTAATGAATGAAGGGGCAAATGAATGAATGAATGGGCTGCCACATAAAACCTCCTTCTGTTAGAAGATTAGAAGGCTCCCTGAAAGATAACACTTATTGGACATCTACTACATGCTAAAAATTGTTATGGGCTTAAATGTTTTTATTTCATCTTACATTTACAACAACCTAATAAATTAGGTTCTAATATTAAACTCACATTACAGATAAATTCCAGTGAAAAAGCTAGATTTTAAACCACATGATCTATAGATGCCCAACTTTTAACTGATAAACCAAGTATCTTTTTTATCTTTTTCTGTTTCTCGCTCTCCCTCTCTTTCTCTCTCTCTCTCTCCACACATACACACACACACACACAGAGACAAGGTGTTTACAGCTTATCCCTTGATTTATGATATTCTTGATTCAATGGCCAGGGATAGGTTCATGGTAAGAACAAGGGTCTGAAAAGATGTAAATTCAAAGAGAACTGAACTCTTCAGCATTGCCCTAGGAAGGTCCTTGTCATCCACACTTTCTTAGTTTCCTCCCAAACCAGCTGGGATGTGGGAGTGGCTGATGGAAAGACATGAAGGGAGGGAATGAAAATGGGCTTTTGCTTTTCTCTTGAGGCCAGAATCCCACTTATTTTAAACCAACAACATCTCTTTGGACATCTGTCAAGTGATTTCCTACCTCTCCTTTAGGTGCTAAGAGTAAATGTTCTTTGGTTTGTTGGATGATGTGTGTGGGTTGAGCTCATTATATAAGCAAATTATGTGGAACATCCTGTGTAGTTAAGGTTGAAAGGTCAGAAATTACACCTATATTTTGCAAACCATCTCTCTATTGAGGTTGAAGATTTTATGTGAAAGCTGAAAATACTTGGTTCCCATGGTTAGGCAATGAAAATTGAAAACATTTTATTCCTATTATAAATGATGACACCAATTTTATTTGATCAATATGGCATTTGAATAAAACATATTTATGTTTTATAAACATTTATTTGCTAATTATGGGACTTACCAAACTAGGAAGCTATATAACTCATTTTTACTGTGTTTTTTAGATTTTTTTTGTTATTCCCTGGGTTAAGTTTTAAAATCTACAATTTAGAAATTATCAAACCATTGCATAGATACTGGAATCCTTCAACACACTTTAAAATCACCCATTTGGTTAATTTGAGAATGTTAAGCTCAGGCCAGCACATTTTACTAGAGACACAAGCTTCTAGCTTTGTATTTTTTTTTAATTTAATAAATTGTTGGGTTCTTATTCCTCCCCACTGTGAGCCATATTTTCATTTTATGACACAAACTAACTCAGTCACTAGATAAAGCCTTAAAGAATAATTTGACAAGATACACTGAAGTCAGGATGACAGTTAGGTGAATGTGTTGCACAATTAAATTATATCTAACAAAGGACCAGTAGCTCTCTACGTCCAAGACTGTTCAGATAACCACATCCACATTTGATCATTCAGTTGAATGCTAAAGTTAAGGTGATTGAGTTAGCTTGATCAACATATTATCTCTCCATTTTTTACCATGCTTTATACTAAATATTTTGTAAGGTAGATTGTTAGATTCTTGACAGATTGTATATTTAGCGATCTACAGAATTTCATTCATTAAGGTGTTGAAAGGAATTCTCTTTTTAGTGAAACAAGATACACGCCTATTAATGGTGCATCTTCATAAGAAACATCAGCTCATGCATTATAATTTCTTTAAGCCTTTCAGGATGATTCAAATATGCAATTTTTTATTTCCCCCAATATGGCATTGAATTGATACAGGAAGAAAAGAGGATGCTTTTGTTAATGCAATCAGTTGAATGATGCATAAAGAGGAGGTATAAAATTAGTTTACACTAATCATGACACCTCAGTAACAGATTTGACTCCATATAGTTAGAGAAAGATTCCTTTCCAAAGCCAATTCTTCCAGGATAATGAAAACAACATTTTAAAAAGCATATAGAGGAGTTCTTGCAAGAAGGTAAAACAATGAATTATTAAAGGTACTGCAGCTTCTTGATAAAAATTTTATGATAACCGTACAAGTGTTCGTCTAACCTTGCCTTTTAGCAATATGGAAACATGAGCTGTGCTTATTTCAGGTTGTAAATTGGTTTCCTCTTATCGTCTCATTTAAACAATCTTTTCCAGAATAGACCCAGAGGTGCCAAATGACTCCAAATTATAAGCTATAAGTTTTTTTTTCTCTCTGCCAGAATTATTACACCCATGATATTAAACGCCTTCCACTTTATAGTAAGGCAACTTGCATTTACAGAGGTTATTACATTTCTCCAACACAATATGCCAATAGATTATAAATATTAGTGGTGAGAAGGAGAGTCTGAGCACTGAGCACAATCTCAACTGGGAAACATCTACAGGTATAGTATTTAGAATGTGCCAAGGGGGGGGGGAGACAGCAAAACAGAAAATTTTTCATTGGCACCTGCATCATCTTGCATGTGTGCATGTATATATGTGTGTGTGTGTGTATAAAAAGACTATATATATATATATAGAGAGAGAGAGAGAGAGTGAGTATATAACAGAGGTGACTGGTGAACAGAAAGAATACTAACCCAGCCTTTTTCTGTCTCTGGGTTCTATATTTACTCACTTTCTCTCCATTAAGACACATGCAGAAGAAGGGTAAAGAGAGGAACATGTATTCTTTGGGCACTTTCATAAGCAGATACCACAAAGCAATGGTTTTTATTTCAATGTTGCACTGAACTGCTACCTTTAGGATTGGTAACTGTTGATTGCGAGAATTTCTCCTGCAAATTTATTTATTCCAGAGGAATCTCAGCCTGACATCGCAGGGAGAATGCCCCCAACACGCTACATTGCTGCTGGGTACCGTTTGTCCTCATTCTACCACTGCTCCAGTATAAACACTTGAATTAAGGTAATAAATTCAAACTTGATCAAAGCTGCTCAATGGCTTGGGTACTGTGTTTTACGGAAATAAACAAACAAGGAAGAATTTCATTGAGGCACTAGAGTAGTGTATAGAGCCCAGGTGTCACAGTCAGGAGCCAAGAGTTTTGGACTGAAACTGAGATTATTAGATCTAAAAGTAAATGACTTAGGGTAGGTGAATAGCCTAAGATAGTGCCTATCACAAAGATGATTCTCAAGAAATAACATTATATTCACTTTTGAATTTATTTCCCTCTGGGGAGTTGTTCTCTGGCTCTGTATATGTCAGCACACATTAATTTTATTTCTTTAATTATTATGATTGTTCAAAATAGCCCCTACCTCTTCATTTGGACTTGTGGAAATTTTAAGGATCAGGATTGGCTAACACAGCTTACCATGTGGAAAACACATAAAGTTAGTCACTTTAAAGCAAGCGAGGTATAGTGTATTATTGAGTAGAATTTACTCAACTTAGAAACCCTCAGTCCTGCACTGTAACTATTAGATGAGTTCTTCTTGGTCAAGGAATGTATGTATGTATCACATTTGTTTGAGGAGACAGACACATGATTTGTTGGGAATAAGTAAATCTTTAGTTTGTCTTGACAGTTCAAAACTGTTGACTCTGTAAAACATGCACTGGTATCTGATGCTGATTTGTAAATCTTCCGTATGAAAAATCGATAATAGTTGTTCTACACTAGGACTGAAACAAAAGTCTATTATGCTTGGTTCTAGGCACTCATTATCATGTGCAAAGAGTAATTAGACTATTTTTTTTTTTTACATAAAGGAAATATCTAAGCACAGTTTATGTATAGTGCTCACTTTATTCAGGGCACTTTCTAAGTGCTTTATATTCATTATTTCATTTAATTCTTTTGCATGGACACTGTGAGACAGTACCTTCTTAGAAAAAGGCACTGAGTACTATTTGCAAATAATACTTATTGTCATCTTCTGTTTCTCAAACCTGCTCCTCAAATGTAACAGTTGTGAGAAAGAGTAACTATACTTCCAGATTGACCTAGTATGGTTCTGAGATGATGGATGCTGCCTCAGCATAAACTAGTCAAGGTCCTCCCTTTTGCTCTTTTTCTACTTTGAACAAAAAATTCCATAGACCTCTGGTTATGATACCTGTATTTATTTCCAGTATGCTATGGATAATGCCAGGTCTCACTTTCCTGAAAAACTGAAGTTAGCTGTGTTCTTGGCCCACTCTTTCTGCCCATTTCATTCTTCCAGCACCTCCTTTTCTTTGGCAAATAGCCTCAGGAGCAATAAGATGGTAAAAGGATTATTTCCAACTACTAGTATTGTGTGAAAAGTTACTTTTTCTTTGAAATCTAAACTAAAAAGGCACCTCTTTTATGTGATTTTATAATGTTACCTGTGTAAAACCAATAAACATCCCCCACATATGGTATCAAGACTATTGATACTTACTAACATTGTGTTCAATAGCATGTACATAATTATGTTTTGGATAAGAGTGGCAGCCAAGTAGTGGGTTGTGAGATTTATTTAATGTTTCCAAAGAGCCATTTAAAAACAAAGTAGAAATAAAGTAGAGACTATCAGGGTGTGCTGCACATGTGAGAGTATGCATTACTTTGAGAAAGTCTGGTTTCAGGTGTGTGTGTGTGTGCATGTATGTGTAGTGTGTGTGTGTGTGTGTGTGTAGGTATTGATATACATAGATAGATGGTATATATATATATATATATATATATATATATATATATATAGAGAGAGAGAGAGAGAGAGAGAGAGAGAGAGAGAGCGCTAGATAGTGGTAGCCAGTCTCTATAATAGACCCTAATTATCCTTATCTCCTGGTACCCTCATCCCTATGTAGTTTCCTCCCATAGTAAGTCATGCCTAGTTTGTATTATCAATAGAATATTGCAGAAGTGATTGTGTATGACTTCTGAGGCCAGGTTTTGAAAGACTATGCAGAGTCTGCTTTGACTTTGCATCGTTCCCTCCGTGTGAAGCCATCAGCCATATCATGAGGATGCTCAAGCAGCTTTGTGCAGAAACCCATGTAAGGTCAAATGCAAGTTCCCACCAAAAACTGGCACCAACTTGTCAGTCATGTGAATGGGCTACTTTGGAAGTAGAATTCCAATTGTACTTGAGCTTTCAAATGACCGCAAGTGACCCTACCTACATCTTTACTGAAGCCTTGTGAGAGACCTGAAGACAAAACCATCCAACTAAGCTGCTCCCAAGTGCCTGATCCACAGAAAATGTGAGAGACAGCAAATGCTTACTATTATTTTAAGCTACTTAGTTTTGAGGTAATTTGTTATGTGGAAATGGATAACTATATAATTATATTCACATTTAGGGATGCACATATACCATACATATAAGTATATATAAAAGGGTTTTCAGGTGATATACACACATATAAAGTATATATGAGGAGTTTCTGTTGTTGTGTAAAATATACTTACTTCTTGTTATGTTGAAAAGAAAAGTTTTTAAAAAAATACCGAGGTATACTGGGAATGAAATAAGGGAAAAGAAAGAAATATATTAAGCCCTACAATGTGCCTGATGCTGTACTAGATATTTTCTCATTCTTTAATCTACACTATATTTTTAAATAGACATTATTAACCCTATTTTCTATTGAAAATTAAAGAGAAATTAAAATTTTGGTCAAACATTATATTCTTTGCCTTTAAACTATTTTAACTCCTTTAGATAATATTTTGGGTTCTCATCTTAGGACTTACTGCTGTTGCAATCTTTTTATAACCTATAGATCTGTCCCTACCTTGACTTTTAATTTAGCTACTGTTTCAATATTATGATACTTCTTTTAAGTTTATTTATGTTGTCATGATTTCAGGTCATTGTTTTAGTAAATAAACACTCTTTGAAGCAGATATTCTTTGAAGTGTTGCACAAACAAAACACTGCAGCATTTTACAATGTTTAATAATCAGTGAGGGATGAATATGTTCACAATTCTCAGTTTTCTAATAATGTTGTATGCTTTACTAGGTTTTGTTTTAGAATATAATGTCTATATTTAAAAACCAGAGTCTTTGTTGGAGTGATCGAGGTGATTTCAGAAACCAGTAAGTCTGGAATAGCTGTAATGAAGTCCATATTTACTAAAATTTTGATTTTTTTAGCATTGTTGCATCCCATGGTGGAGAAATTTGTGTAGAATGTAGAACTTTAATGAATTATGTTCATGGTTAATATTTTTGTGGGAGAAAACAGACACAGGATTTATGAGGAATTCCACACTTCTTGGGGAGAAGTTCTCTTAGCAGGAATGATTCAGCAGCATCCCTTTATAGAACAACAGCTTTCAAAGTCAACTGAAGAATGTTCATAGGTAGATGAGAGGGAAAGGAAGGAGAGAGGGAATTAGAGATTCAATCAGAGTATCAAGCTCAGCACAGGTGCTATGTCTTCATTGCCAGGTCAGGAAACTCATTGTCTATGCAGAGGTCCTCAAACTTTTTAAACAGGGGGCTAGTACACTCTCCCTCAGACCGTTGGAGGGCCATTGGAGAGTGCGGCATACATTCCACACATGCACACCATGGGCCCAGGACCAGTCGGCTGCTAAGCAGGACAGGCAGCGGCGGGCCGCATGTGGCCCGTGGGCCATAGTTTGAGGACGCTTGGTCTATTGTATTCAAGTTATCTGTATTTTCACTAAGGCTTTCTATTAATATCTTCCCTGCAATATTCTCATTTGGGGGTTCAGTTTCTATTCTCATAACTTTTCTTAATATTAACCATTATTAACATACTAAATTCAGTTTTGATAATCCAGTAGTAGCTGGCTAGCCTACATGAGAAAGCATTGTCATGTCAGCTTCTACACCTTCCATTGTCTTTACTCTTAGTAATGACATCAGTGGACCAGTTCTGACACTAACAAACCACCAACTAGGCCCCAGTGCATCACATGTTTTCCCTAAAACAGAGTACTGCTGTTAATGGTTTAGCATAGTGATGCTCAAACCTGGGTCCATATGAGAAATACAAAAATATTGATGGCTGGGCTCCATGCCCAGAGGCTCTGATGTGATTTAATGTTAAATTTTGCAATGGTATTTTTAAAAAGCTACCTAGTTGATTTTAATGTGTGATTATGTTTGAGAAACATTGATGTAGGATAAGTTATCTGGAAAATTTGAAAATAAATAACTTTTTATGGTAGTTAGAACATTTTTTTTTCCTTCTAAAACAAAATCATACATCCAATTGTGTACTTCTTTACACTTGGTTTATGCATTGCTTAGAGAATAAAGTTCAAACTCAAGTTCTTGTTCTTCTCCAGCCTCCCTGCCTAATAGTTTCCTCCTTTGCATTTACATTCCAGTAATACCAAACTGATGGTAGATTACTTGTTATACTCTTACTAAGTTATGTTTTTGTGCCTTTACCCAGCTAAAATGCCCTTTGTCTTCCTACTTTCTTGCTATTTACACTGATACTATGAAATTACATTTCAGACACCCCCTTTCTGGCAAACTTTCCATGATACTTCATGTAGGACACCCTCCTTTAGTAATTTTAAACTCATGCAGTTTTAGATTTGTATTTGTCCCTGATACTGTAATTTATTTTCTCTGCAACTATCTTAAGTTGTAGGTCCCTTGAGGGTAGAAAGATTAAGGGCCTTTTGTCTGTATCCACATGTGAGTATGGATATACATAGTAGGCACTCAGTAAATATTTCTGAAAAGAGCTATATTTCCTCTTTCATAACTTTCTGTAAGAAAAAAATGTTAGTCAACAGATTGTTGTCTCCTGCTAACTAAGTTCCCTACTGTTTGTGTGCCACACAATCTGATCCCATTGAAACAATCCAAGGTCTTTCTTTTCCTTTTAATCTATTGATGTAGTCTTTATTCACTTCAAAGGTAAGTAGCTTGAAATAATAATTGTGTAGGGATAGAAGCAAGGCAAAGACAAGCACATGCTCTTGCTCTCAACAAGGGACTGCTCATTTACAAGAGGAAGGTAAATAAAAATTGAAGGATATGATTTCTATATATGTAATTGAAACATTTTAAAATAATGAGTAGGAGAAATTCCAAATAGGGTTTAGCAGTAGTTACATAAAATTTTCAATTTTTCTATCCATAACCTCAAAAAATATTTGAAATTCAAATTATTTGTTCTGCATAGAACTATTTTATGACATGACATACAGTTTTTCACTTGAAGTAACTGCTAGAACAATCAATTTTGCATTGAAATTGTTCTATTCATTTTTCTTTCTTTCCTACATTGTAGTGTTTCTTTCCTTTCTTTCTTCCACCCCTTCTTTCTTCCTTTTTTCTCCTTCCTTCCTTCTGTGCTTTGTAAATCTTTCTCTCTCTTTATTTTTCTGTGAATTTTAAAACATTCAGACATCTTATTTCTCATATCTGCTATATTCCATTTTTGTTCTAAACACCAATAAGTCAAAGATAAATAAGCCGTAGCACCTACCTTCAAGAAACTAAGAGCTTCATGAGGAAGAAAGACAAAAATGAAACAATTGCCTCATATGATAGATGTTAAAATAGATATATGGTAAGGCACTATGAGAACATGAAGGAGCAAACGGAATGCCTTATAAAGTGTAAAATATTCTTAACATGTCAAAGGAAAGAGAAAATATAATAATTTTGAGTTACTATCATGAACAACCATCCTGCTAAGCATTGGTTTCTTCACGTATACTAACTCATACAGTATTTATAATTAACTGTACAAGGTGGAGATCATAATTATCTCCATTTATTTAGATTTGGAAACAATTTGATAAAAGTAGCATGACTTTCCAAGATCACACATCCAAGGGAAGTCTTCTTGTCTCGAATAGTATTATTAATATTATTATTATTTGCAGCTTTATAGGATTACATGCTACCTGTTGCTACTTGGTATTACCGGGGACAGAAGACATGGGTATAAATTAGCTAAATGTAGTAAGAGTTAAATCTGTGCCAAGTACTGTTCTAGGTCTTTATGATGTTAACTCATTAATATCAACTTGAAGTAGGTGCCACGGTTATCTATTTTAAAGATGTATAAACTGAGGCACAGAAAGGTTAAGATCATAAAGGTTAAGAAAGGTAGAACTGGACATTTAACTCAGCCACTCTTGAGCTAGCAACCCATGGGAAACAAGACAAACACTTGTAAGAACAAGTCAGGATCTAAACTGTATGTTTGAGGCACCAAGGGAATGGCACAGATGATAGGGCCTCCAGGTCAAAAGCTATCCATGGAAGCAAGCTCCACTATTCTCGCTATCCTGACCTGTTATTTTATTTTTTATTATTATTTCAGAATATTACAGGAGTACAAATGCTTTGGTTACATATATTGCCTTTGCACCACCCAAGTCAGAACTATAGCCATGCCCAACCCTCAGACATCGTGCATCACACCCATTAGGTGGCAATTTATCCATATCCTCTGCCAACTTCTCACCTGCCTGACACCCTATGAATGTTACTTCTGTGTGTGTGCATACGTGTTGATCAATTAGTACCAATTTACTGGTGAGTACATGTGGTGCTTGTTTTTCCATTCTTGTGGATGCTTCACTTAGAAGAATGGGCTCTAGCTCCAACCAGGATAGTACAAAAGGTATTAGTTCCTGACCTGCTGAGGTAGCAGCAGCAGGGAGTGATGGAGATCACTTGACCTCTGGAGTTATCATGGGATTTCAATCCTGTCTTTGTTCTTGCTTGCGTTATCTTGGGAAACTTATTTAATCTTGAAGCTTCAAGTTTCTCATCTCTCTAACTGGGAGAGTCATAAATATTTCAAATGATTGTTAGGTGGACCAATTGTATGGTTTACTCAAAAGCACTCAACAAATATTACTTTCTACTTATACTTCATCTGACTCCAAAATTTTACTAGTGTTCTAAATAATAACAATGAGAATAAAGTACTGCTTTGACCAGCTTCTGGACCCTTTAACTCCCTCATAGTGGTTTAATTTTTTAATCACACTCAGGATTTACATTCTTTATTTAGTCAAAAAGCATGTCCTGTGTTTATTTGTTTTGCATGTCCTATATTTGGACTTTGTAATAAGCCAACTATCTCTGTTGTCATTGAGTCTATAATACTGTATCATAGAGCCTTGCACTTTGTATTCATTACCTGAGTACACACAGCTGAAGTAGATGTCTATACTCCATTGTTTCAGCGTTTCAGAAAGAAGGCTTGTCTCTCTTAATTCTCCATCCCATATATTTTCAAAGGAAGGAAAAATCTGCTGAACAGGGTCTTGGGGTGATGGAATAGTGGAGGGCATTTTGCAGCAAAATTAGATGATTTAGGAATATAAATCAGCTGATCATTCGCCCTGTCCTCAGGGGTAATGTTTGGCACTGAGACAACTGCTGTGTACACACGCCTGTATCCTACAATATCTCTTGTTTTACCTTTACTTCCATCTCTTCTCTTCTAAGCTATGTTTTGTTTCTTTTCTGCAGCTTGTCTTATGGCATATCCTTAAATGGCATCAAGGTTCTCTCATAGGTGCATATTGTAGTTCATTACTGCTTCGGGAACTAGCAGGCAGAGGAGCCAAGGATAGTAATGAGTCCTTATATAACATTGCAGTATTTGCTGTTCCCGACAGCTCTATTCCTTGCTAAGGCAGGTTTGGGAGCCGTTACCTCCACCACATAAAGTCTGAATGTCTTAATCCTTCTTGGAGAAACAATTTCAGTACTCTCATTACAGCCAAAAGAGTTCCACTTCTCTAAAGGGATTTTTGAAATGGGAACATTGAAGTAGAATCTGACAGAGGCAGAGAAGCTGCTGGAAGAGTTCAGAGGGATGAAAATGCAAAAAAATAAAAATAAATAATAATGATAATAAAATGAAGGAGGGGTTGTTTAGATTCTATCATTGGGTATGAAACAGACCCCTTTTGATCCATGTTATTATGCACATCATGATAGAGATAAGCACTTGGATATATGGAGATTGCTTCTTATGTGTATAACAAAATGGTAAAATTAATAGCCGATGTCTTTTGACTAGTCACCAAAGTTAGAACCTCTTTTGTGATTATCTTTTGAGAGCCATGAGGGTGAGACAAAGGAATTTTCTACTGTTGGCCATGCTAAGGTAGAATATGACCAGGCCTGAGAGGGCCTGGCCTCAAGGATCAGATGACTTTGGGAGGAATTCTAGTATTTTATAGATTGTGGAGAAGAACAATAAAAAGTATTCAGTTTATTCCTTAGCCCCACACCACCCTATATTGCTGCCAGTAGTGGTAGTGGCTATGGGGCTCCAACCTCAGGGGTGTATCACCTGGACTCAGACCCACCATGCAAACGATGAGGAACAACAACTAAAAAAGCAGAGTGGCACTTTGTCTTAATGTTTCAGACATTGTGTTAATACTGCTTGAATTTTCCCTAACACCCTAGCGCCCTTGGCCCTATCTTCGCAAAATGGCTGTGAGTGTGTATGAATGCACACATAAAAAGCAGACTCACTAAAGATAAGTATGATGGTAGCACTCAAGTCTAGGCATAGGATAGTACACTATATAATAGCCATTGGTGAGCAAAGTATTGGAGAGGAGGGATTTCCTATCATGTTCTCCACCTTCCTTCCCTATAATATATGTACATACTAACACGTTTCAGGGGATCTTTGGCTGGACCAGAGAAGGTAGTGTGCACTTTGCGCAATCCCATCCAATAAGCACTGTATGTTGTCATGTGGCAGTTACACATACACTACAAATAACACAGAATTTGGTGAATTGGGTGCATGAAGTTTTATTTATCTTGTTTTTTTTTTTTTTTTTAATTTTTCTTTGCTTCTTTTAGAAACTAGGACAAGTTAGCTACCTGAGATTCGTGGCCTTATCTTGGGATTGGGGTCTTCCAAAGGAGGGGAAAACAAAGATTTCCATTAATAGTTTGATGGGACCATGGTGTAATTTAACTTGTACACTGAAAAGAGTGGGATCTCATTTGTATTCCATGCTGGTGAGGCATTTATTTGCATCTATTGTTTATTAATATAAACAGCCAGATTTCAGAGCTCAAGGTGACTTTAAAGGAAAAGAAGAATGCAATCATAAAGGGAAAGGAGATGACATTTAAGGGGCTCATAGTATGTTCTGGATATTCTAGCAAGCTTTCTAGATATGTTAGCTTATTCCATCCTCCCAAAGTTTCTGTAAGGTATTTGGGATTGGATCCCTTGACAGATAAAGACTTAACAGAAATGTTTAAGTAATTTCTCTTCAGTCATATAACTACTAGAAGGCAGATCTGGGTGTGAACTTATAGGTTGCTCACTTGTCATTTAAACGTGGGGAGAATGAGAAAAAAGATATGAAAGGAAAAGTCTAGTTGGGGACAAAGCCAAAACTAGAGCTCAGATTCTACACTTGTTAGAAAATGTTCTTTCCAACCCATTATTTTCACTGGGGCTGTTAAGTGCCTAGAGAAACTGTAAGTATGAAAGTATAGAAGGAAAATAAGAAGGGAAAAAAGGTGGAGAAAATTGCACTTGCCACAAACAGCAACCCAGACTGTGATTCCTTTTCTTTCTAGCTCTACATGGTTACAAAATCTAAACAAAGGAACTTCAAGAATTTCAGTCACAGCTATAATGTCCCTGGTAATGTTTTTATGTAGCCTTTATTTTTCCCATGCATTGCTCCTATTATCTGCTGAGTATTATTAGATTTTACACACTATTTGACATGAAACTTTGCCCTTGATGAAATGATGCTATTTTATAGTCTCTTGAAAGCTTTGTAAGATTGGAAATAGATTTATTATGCCTTAGCTTCTTACCTTTCTTGAAGAAATCTGCATGAATACACTGCAACTTTGCTCTTGTAACTGCAGTTTCCTTTTTATAAAGGAAATACAGATAAAAAATAATGTCCTTTTATCTTTCCATCTTTTACCATATGCAAGCATATATGAGCAAAGAGTGATTCAAGAGGAGAAAGATTTTACATGATTGTGCATTGATTCATTGATTCATTTAGTAACAGGCAATCTTTTAACAATATATTATGTCTAATTATATTTTTCCAATATATAATATAAGCAATTTGTATCTCATAGCATCTTGTTTTTTCTATTTATTTTTAATTTTTTAGTGTTTAGTTACTTTTAATTTTTATTTTTATGAATACATAATAGTTGTACATATTTATAAAGTATATATGATATTTTGATACAAGTATACAATGGTAATGATCAAATCTGGGTAATTGGGATATCTATTACCTTGCTTTTCTCTTTATATTTGTACCTAGGGATGTCCGAGATCAATTTGTAGTATATCTTAAATAAATGTAGAAAATCTAATGTTATGTATTCTGTATTACTATTTGTTCACTGATTTTTACTTACATTTTTATTCTTATTTTTTCATTATCTTTAAAAATGTTTGTTTTTGGTGTTCTTAATTAATTACATTTATTTTAAGTTGTTTTGAAGGAAAATAGGTAGAGAGCTAATTAGCAAGCAAGTAAGCAAACTATACTTACTTGATGGCATTGTGTCAATCAGTCAGTTTTTTCTTTACAGTTTAAAATGAGAAAGTTCTTAAAAAGATTTAAAATTTCATCCTATTTACCATGGTTCCTAATACCTATAAACTGTTTCCTGCTTTCTATTTTGAAACAAGAATGATAAATTGGATAAGGTTGGTGGAATTGAGCAGCAATGCATATGTGATGTGTTCCTGTCATTTCCTCAAATCTGCTCATAGAATGTAAATTTTATATTGTGGTTGAAAATGACTCGTCTTTTCTAATGCAGATGTGGTTATTTAGTTTGATTCATTATTATTTCACTGTATTGTTGATCATTTATGTTTGTCTTCTTACTAGTGGATTTTGATCACTTTGACTTTTTTAATGGTGATTAAAAGATGTTTGAAACATGTCAAATGTCTCTCTTAAGTAGCCTAACTACTGTTATTAATCAAATATTAAAATTAACTTATAAAATTTGTGATTTGCAAAGAATAGTCTACACAATGAAACTACTAGTTTAAGAGCTTAGTTATTAGTATCATCTAAGATTTCTTTTAGCTCTACCACTACTCTTCTTTCAAAATACATGCTTAAGATGAATAATAAGAGAAGAAATATATGAGTTTGGGGAAGTTTTGCTGTATTTTCAAGAAATCCTCTGACTCTGGCTATCACAGTAAAATATACCCAATTCTAACTTCATCCTTTCTAATATTAAGCAAAAAGTTCTAAGACATAACCCTAGCCTGAAAATGTAATAATACCATCTAACAACTAAAACCAATTCTAGCACAAATCTTAGCTGACATCTTCTTGCTAATGTTCTATCTAGTTGAAGCCTCTCACCCTCAGAGTAACATTTACTTTCAATGCGAAAGTAAATCCTAACCTTACCTTAACTGTACCATTAATACTGGAATCAACATAAAACCTGGAAAACAAATAAGTTTTCACTCACGTATAAACTCTGACGGGTAGTGTTTTCTTAGAGTCTGAGTTGAAGAAGATTCTAAGGCTCAGTAAGAAAGAATTCTGAGATAAATGAGCAATGTCTGTCCTGATACAAGGATACAGAATGGTAGAGTGGATGCCAAGCATTTGCCATCCCTGTTCTAAAACTAACCGTTAACTTGGTCTGGCCTTAACTTCCTGAGAGTAAACTTTGCTGACAAATCCTTAATCACAAGAAGAAGAGCATTCTTTGCTTTGCTTTCTATTATAATAAAGAGGTAGGGCTTGAGTTTCTTACTAAGTTTTCTTCCAGAGGGGATTGTATGCATGCTTTATGAAGGAGAAAGATAGATATACTTTAAAAAAAAATTGTAACTTGTCAGAACGACTCATTCATTCCCTATATATGAAAGAATACAAAGAGCTAGAATTCAGTATCTCAGTGCTCCATTTAATATTAAAGTGACTGATTACCAAAGAGAATACCTAACAATCATTCTGCTATCAGGAGAATACATTTCCTTATTTTACTTCTCTGGGACTTTCATTTAATATATAAGATGTGCTTAATCTCTGCCAATTGTTAATTTGACACAATCACAGGATACAAACATTATTTTTTCAGTGCAACCAATTTTTCTAAGCTCATGGGCCTGATTTCTAACCCATATCTGGAAAATTATTTTTAAAACCGGTTTCTTTGAAAATCTTGAATATAGACATAACTAGAAAGAAGAGTATAATTAACTCCCAGATATTCTCAACCAGCTACAACAGTGATGACTCCACGGCAAATCTTGTTTAATTAATTGCATACTCTTTCATATATTTTGATTCAGATTTTAGACAACATATTATATTATCCAAACATATCTCTATATAACCTAGTGACTCTTGATTTTTTAAATAGCTTTATTGAGATATATTCAAATATCCTAAAAATCACCCATTTAAAATGTATAATTGAGTGGTTTCTGTACATTCACAGTTATGTTAGAATTACCACAATTAAATTTTAGAATATTTTCATCACTCCCAAAAGAAACTCCATACACAAGATGTCACATTCTATTTTACTCCCATTCCTAGGGAATCACTAATCTGCCTACACAGATTTTCCAATTCTGGACATTTTATATAAATCAAATCACATAATATTTGGTCTATTGTGTTTGTTTTCTTTAATTTTACATACTATATCCAAGATTCATCCATGTTGTAGTATGTATCAGTACTTCATTCCTTTTTATTGTCAAACACTTTCCCATCATATGGACATATTACATTTTGTTTATTCATTCATCATTCATTCAGGGACATTTGGGTTGTTTCCATTTTGGAGCTATTAGAAATAATGCTGCTATAAATATTCATGTAGTCGTTTTTCCATGAGCAGATGTTCTCAGTTCTCTTGGTTATGTAACTAACAGTGAAATTGATAGGTAATGTGGCAATGCTCTCTTTAAAAAAAGGTTAAAAACAATACAAGTAATTGCCCAACTTTTTCAAACTGGCTACATCATTTTACTTCCCCACCAGCAATCCAGCAACATCTGTGGTTTTCAGTTTCTCCCTATGTTCAAAAGTACTTTGCTTTTGTCTTTTTTGTTTGTTTTTTTTTAACTATAGCTACCCTAGTGGTTGTGAATTGGTATCTTAGTGTAATTTTGATTTTTATATCTCTAGTGACTAATGATGTTGAACATCTTTTCATGTGCTCATTGGATAATTGTAAATGATTTTGGAGAGATATTGATTCAGAGTCTTTGCTGGTTTTAAAATTGCTCATTGTCAATTGTTTTGGAGAGATGTCTTGTCTGACTTTTTGCCCATAAAGTTTATGATTGAGTTGTAAATGTCATTTATATATTCTCTTACTGGTTTGATTTGTAAATATTTTCTCTTATTCTGTGTGTGGTCATTTCACTCTCTTTATAATATTGTTTGCGAAAAAATATTGATTTTGGTTAAGTCCAATTTATGTATTTATTCTTCATTGCTTATGCTTTTAGCAACATAGATAAGTAACTATTGCCAAATACAAGGCAATGAAGATTTATGCTTACGATTTTTTTTCCTAAGAGTTTTACAATTTTAGCAATTCTTTCTCTCTTTCTTTTTTTTTTCTTCTTGGCACCCTTGTCAAAAGCAATTGACCATAGATGTAAAGGTTTATTTATGGACTCTCATTTTTTTTTTTATTGATCTGTATGTCTATCTTTATGCCATTACCATACTGTCTTGATTATTGCAGCTTTGTTGTAAGTTTGGAAATCAGGATATGTGAGTCCTCCAACTTGATTCTTATTTTTTAAGATCCTTTGGCTATTTTGGGTCTCTTATTTCCCATATAAACTTTAGAATCAACTTGTCAGTTTCTGTAAAAAAAAAATGGAGCTGAGATTTTGGTAAGTATTGTGTTGAGTTTTTAGATGAATTTGGAGAGTATTGCCATCTTAACAATATTAAGTCTTCCAATCAAGATGTGATGTCATTTCATTTATTTAGCTCTTTAAAGGAAACTTTAGTTTCCTTTAAAGTTTCACAGTTTTCTTTCTACAAATCTTCCACTGTATTTGTTCAATTTATTACTATGTTTTTTATTGTTGCTGTTGAAAATATAATTGTTTTCTGAATTTCATTTCATGTTGTCATTGCTAGTATATTGAAATGCAATTGAATTTTGCTTATTGGTTTTGTATCTGCAACCTTGCTGAAGTGTAATTTTTTTTTTAGTGGATTCCTTATGATTTTCTATAAGTTTCTTTTTCTTTCCTATATAGCTAGTGTCTATTTATTATTCCTACTTAACTGGCTTATCTGGAATCAGTACAGTGGCATAGAATAAATGTGGCAAGAACATTCATCTTTGTCTTGTTTGTAATCTTAGCAGAAAGGCATTCAGTCTTTGTAATTTAATATGACACTAGCTGTGGATTTTTTTGTAGATGCACTTTATCAAGTTGAAGAAGTTAACTCCTAATTTTAGTTTGCTGAGTGCTTTTTATTATGAAAGAGTGTTGAATTTTGTTAAATTCTATGCATATGAAATGATCACAATGTGAAATTCTATGCTATTAATATGTTGTATTATATTAATTGATTTTCGGATATTAAGCTAAGTTTGAACTTCAGGGTTACATCCCACTTGCTCATGGTACATAACCTTATTTAAAAGTGGCCGGATTTGGTTTGCTAAGATACTGTTGAGAATTTTTGTGTCTCTATGCATAAAGGGTATTTGTCTATTCAGATCCTTTGCTCATTTTTTGAAATTATTTATTTTTTGCTATTAAATTGAGTTTCTTGTATTAATATATTCTGGATATCAATCCCTTCTTGGATAAATATGAAAGATTTTCCCCCTTTCAACAGGTTGTCTCTTCTCTCTGCAGAGACAAGCTTTGCTGCATAGAAGCTTTTTAGTTTAATATAGTCCTGTTTATTTTGCCTTTGTTAGTGTTTTAGAGGACTTACCCATAAACTCTTCATCCAAATCTATGTCCTGAAGTTTTTCCCCTCTGTTTTCTCCTAGTGATTTCATAGCTTTAGGTCTTACATTTAAGACTTTCATCCATTTAAAGTTGATTTTTGTATATGGTGAGAAAGGGATCTAGTTTCATTGCTTTGCATATGGATATATAGTTTTTTCCAGCATCATTTATTGAATAAACTTTTTTGCAAATGAATGTTCTTGGCATCTTTGTTGAAAATCAGTTGGCTGTAAATATGTGGACTTATTTCTGGGTTCTCTATTCTGTTTTATTGGTCTATATGTCTGTTTTTCTGACAGTATCATGCTCTTTTAGTTACCATGGCTTTGTGATATATTCAGTCAAGATTCTGTTGAGCTTTATTTTTGGTAGTTT
>VSMD01107631.1:0-26941 GCA_008750895.1 Mirza zaza
TTTTTTTTTGAGACAGAGTCTCACTTTATTGCCCAGGCTAGAGTGAGTGCCGTGGCGTCAGCCTAGCTCACAGCAACCTCAAACTCCTGGGCTCAAGCGATCCTGCTGCCTCAGCCTCCCAAGTAGCTGGGACTACAGGCATGTGCCACCATGCCCGGCTAATTTTTTCTATATATATTAGTTGGCCAATTAATATCTTTCTGTTTATAGTAGAGATGGGGTCTCGCTCTTGCTCAGGCTGATCTCGAACTCCTGAGCTCAAACGATCCGCCCACCTCGGCCTCCCAGAGAGCTAGGATTACAGGCTTGAGCCACCGCCCCGGCCTACAATTTAATGGTTATAACTGTTCACTTGAGCATGACTCTAAAGCCCCCTGTAAGGGAAAGCTGGCAATGTGTACTATCTCTCTAGATTGTTATCTTTAATTTTTTACAGTTTTATCACCCTGACTTAATTCAATTGAAATGTTTTTCTTAGTGACTTGCCTTCAATGAATCTTTGCAAATTTATCTTAGTTTTCACAGCTAAATTCATTTTTGTGAAAGTGCATGTGAACAACTCAAATTTGCCCCCCCAACAAATGAATTATATAATTAATCAGTTCTGCTGTCTTATTTAGTACATATTAACGTAGTTACTGATGGAGAAATTATGTTTTAAGAGATTCAGGTATCTAAATGTTTTAGCCAAAGTAGATAATCTCTTTTCCTTTTTCTATTATTGTAACAAATTGCCAGTTTACATCTAATTTATACAGCACAAGATTTAATAATTTCTATTCTTAATTAGCAGATAATTTAACGTTGAAATTTTGTTTATATAGAAGACTGGTAATAAAATTAGTCTTATCTGTCATATAAATTGTTTAGAGAAAAATAATATGCTCATTTTCTAATAAATAAAACAAAGCTTGCAGCACAGGTATAGTTATCCTGCACAGGTATGGTTATATCATTGTTTAACAAAACAATCACCTGAAAAATAAAGTTGTTATTTAAAAAAATAAGTTTCTGAAATCATCAAAGTAAGTTAATTCTAAATTATGGCCAATTAATATCATAATTGAAATTTCACTAAGAAGGGTATGCATAGAGTAGGCTAGAACACAGACTGTCCCTGAGTTCTACAGAATTACTCTGTGTGACAGCAAAGGTGGCACTTCCCACCACAGGACAGGGCGGCTGCCATGGTGGACACCAGTAATTTACTGTTGTTAGTCTGCCTGGTTTTCTGATTCCTTGTCTGGGTTTTAAAAATGAGTTTCCCAACTCAAGATGATGTGGTTTACTGGTTCATAGTTCCAAAGAGATTTATGAAGCCAAAATAAATAGTAATTCCATAATTTTGCCAGATGTGGTATGTTTTTGCTGAAAGTATCTCACTAGGCAAAGAATTTTTCTCACTAAATCCATAAAAGGCAACTTTTCTCTGAGAGAAAAATGAGACAGCATTCTTTTTTCTTGTGCAACCTATCATACACATTTAAAAATTGTGTTTTGATGTGGAGGTCAATAGAAGTGGCTTTCAGGATTTTATTATACAAATTATTTTCTAAGGTTTTAATTACTATAATTTACTATAAAATGTTATAAAAGGACATAAGAATCATGTGCCTCCTTCCTTTGAGTTGGCAAACAGTGCTTTTGACACAAATCCGGTGCTATTAGTGTGGATTTGGCCAGAAGGTGGACCTGCCCAGCTGCCCCTCTCACACTCCATTTGCAGAAAGAACCTTTGGTTGCAGATTAGAATATCTGTTGGAGAGGAAAGCCAGGTTCAAGCCTGTTAAACAAAAATGTATACGCACATGAGCTAGCAGTTATGCTAGATGGTTTTATTTGGTTTAAATAGTATTAAGACATTTTAATTATGTAAGTCCTTCATATGTATAGTGAGAAACTCAAAGAATAAAGGAGTATATAATATGATAAATCTTCTCTAGTCCAGAGAAGGAACCATTAACAGCATGGTATTCTTTGTGAACTTTTCTGTACACATAAGAACAGACACATAAATGTACTTAGCTTTTTAAAAAACAAAATTGAATCCTAGTACACCTAGCCTGCAGCTTGCCTTTTTTTCTCTGCCTAACTGTATGTGAACAACTTTTCTTACCAGATCTAAAAGAGAAAGAATGAAAAAGATTATTATTGAAATGAATGGACATATCATTATTTATCTAATTATTCACCTATATATTGATGGATATTTAAATTGTTTTGTTTTTATTAATTTGGTAATTCCTTTAAGTTTAAAAAAACACACACACACACACCAAAACCCTGAATTCCAATTCGTTGTGCTCTTAGCTCTTTGTTAACATTTGATAGACACATTTTTAAGGTTTTTTTTAATCTTTTAGTTTTAGTAATTTAGTAATTTCAGTTAGCATTAATTACATCACTTTTAGTTGCAAGTTGCATAAATTCGACTATCACTTAACCTGAAATAGGGAATTTATCATCTCTTCTAATAGAATTGTCCTATATAGATTGGTCTGACTTTGGGCACATTTCAGTGGCAGGATTTAGGCAGTGTCTGCAGCTCTCTTCTCTGTCTTCAGCTCTGCTCTCTCTGTTTGTTGACTTGCTTCTCCTGTCAGTTTCTTACATCGTAGGTGTTTCTGTGGTAGCCCCAGGCTTCCATGACCCTAATAGCTTGCTAGTAATGCCAAGGGAAAAGGTAGACCCTCTGTCTTAGTCCATTTTCTGTCGCTTAGAACACCTGAAACTGGATAATTTATAACGAAAAGAAATTTATTTCTTACAGTTGTGGAGGCTGGGAAGTCAAAGGGCATGGCTTGGCATTGTGTGAGGGCCTTCTTGCTGGTGGGGACTCTGTGCAGAGTCCCAAGGGGCTGAGCGTGCTATCTCTTAGGTCTCTCCTCTTCTTCTTATAAAGCCATCAGTCTCACTCCCATGATAACCCATTAATCCATTCATGAAAGACTCCACCTCTTAGTACCACCACATTAGGGGTCAAATTTCAACGTGAATTTTGGAGGGGACAAATATTCAAACCATAGACCCTCAGACCTCCAGGGTTGAGCTATAAAATTTCAGGAGTGATTCTAGTGGCTTCCCCCTTAGAGTAATCACCATCAGTAGAAGAGGGAAGACCCGACTGGCTGGCCTGCCTGTTCTGCAGTGCAATGAGGGGCTTCTATAGAGGACCTGGGAGGGACTAGAGGTTGTTCCCTCCCTTGTGGAAACCAAGAGTGCTGGACATCTGAAAACAGTGGGTTTCTACCACAGACCTAAACATAATTAATATATTTCTATAGCTGGGTCTGTTGCTTTTCTTCGATTTTCTTCTATTGCCTGAAAGCTTAGAAAATTGTCATTTTTCAAAGATGTTATATCTCTACAATTCTGTTTTATGCTAGATTTGTCATGGTTTGGCATTTTAATTCTTTGCTCAGTTGCCTGGAGTTGATTTGTAGTGTGATGTTGGGTGAGTTAATATAATGCTAAGGACCATGAGCAATTGACTCAGATTGCCTGACTTCACATCATGGCTCCACCATTCGGCAGCTGTGAGACCTTAGACAAATTATAACATCTTCCTATGCCTCTGATTTCTCATTGCTGAAAGTAGGGAAAATAGTAGTTCTTACTATTTAGAATAATCCTCAGAGTTAGATGTGCAAATGAATGTTAGTAGAGAATGAAGCGGAGTGTTTACACCCAGTAAATGTTAGCTGTCATTATTATTACTGCTATTGTTAGTATTCCCTCTTCCCAAGTCCCATTCTGTTGTGTCCGCCATGTAAGGGGCAGAGCCCAGGTTGGCCCTTGCTGTACAGGGCAGGGTCTAGGGTAGCCCATCACGTCCAGGGCAGAGCCCAAGCTGGCACATCCCTTTTGCCCTACTCTCTTGCTGGCTTCATCACTTGCATCTTCTTGGAAAGAATCACCCTTGCTTTTAGGCAGTTAAGTCAGATAATGAAGAAATGTTTACAGAGAGCTTAACTCTGCATGTCGTCTTTGGGGCAGAGGTCCATTTTAACAAATCAACTAAGTACCATGATAATCAACTTTCGCTTTCATTACCGCAGGTGCAATACTTTAAGAAGGCAGAGCAGAAGAAGTAACATGCAAAAAGAATTCATTAGTAATGAAATTGATCCTTTGAAAATATACTAAATGGACTGCATTAAACATAGCTTTCTCTGATTTTTATGTAATTACATATATGAAATTATATAGATAATATATATATTTATTTTGTAAAAAGGTTTAAAATGTACAAAAAGAATGCAAAGCTCTTTTGTAACTCCATCTCCTAGAGGCGAGTAGGATTTGCATTGGTGTGTTTCCTTCTAGACTGCTTTCTATACATACACATTGTAATATAATTTAAGATATTTCACTTAAATAGTCACAAGGAAGATAGGTTTTAGGTTTTTTTTTTACTTACCTGTTTTGACTTCCCTAAAGAAACATGCATGCCTTTTCTCTTAAGCACTGGCACTCAGACTCAGTCCTGAAACATGGCGAGCCTGCTTTCTGTCTGTGATCTGATGAAAGGGCAGCTGGAGCGGCATGGCTGTTTTTGTGACATTAACTAGGGAGTGAGGGAAGTGGATCACAATGGGATTGAATAGCTGATGCAATTATGGAAAGTGAGAATATGTTTGCTCAGCAGGAAAGAGATTTTCAACAATAAGATGAATATTAGGTGGAAACTGACAACCAAGCTGAGGACAACCAGAGCAAATCAGTGGGGATAGGCCCTGGAAGACCACCAGATAGTGGAATTGTCAGATGGCAAGTGTCTGTCCATCTGACTATAGAAACTCTCTTGAGTGAGGGACAGGGGTCAGTCCTGGCCGGGGTCTGAGGTGCCTGCTGAAATCTGGGATGGAGGTGTATCGTCACTTGTGTGCTGCTCCGACTTGTCCAGTTCTCCTCTGTTGGGACACTGTAGAATCACACTCCTCCTTCCTTTCAGTTAGATGTTCTCAACTAACTGGCCTTTGTACAATGGAATGTGCATGGAGACCTTGAAAAGCAATGCCTGATTTTCCATGCTCTCTCTTCCTGGTGCTGCAGCTGACGATGGTTTTCGTACTGGAGGCCGCTCAGCCTGTGTCGCTGAGGGAAGCTGGTACGGAACAGAGCCTCAATTGACCCACAGGGCTGTGCAGCATGGTCAAGATATAAACCTTTGCTATTTTCAGCCAATGAGATTTGGGGCATTATTAGTCATTATGGCAAAACAGAGCCCCCTCTTGATTGATTAGTGGTACCAGCCCTTGCCTTCAACCCTGCAGAACCATTCAGCTGTTCCTGGGGCTGGTGTTGGTTACCAGTGAGAGGGGCCAAGGTGAAATTCTGATATCACTTCTGTTTGATTGGCAGTCTTCTCCTCCTTTGTCATTGAGAATAGGTTTATTTTGATACATAAAATATAGTAAAGGCCCTCTGTTTTTTTCATATATTATGCAAATTTGAAAGTGAAAAGGCTGAAAGCTAGGAGGATAGATACAGATTTTCTATAGGGCAGTGAGGGCAGGTCCAATCCCAGAGCACTATAAAACAATAGGTCTGTGCTGGGTCTTCCTGTGTTGACGTGAGCAGTCTGGGATGATACCTCATAGGAACCCAGTGCCCCCAGCACACTAGCCAAGGCCTCTTGCCTCCTTCTGCAGGTACTAGGGGTGACACTTGTGGAGCCTGAAGTCTGTATCCATCAATATACCCTTAGTACAGACAAGGCGTGGGGAAAGATTTCTGCAGTCCTCCAAACCTAGCTCTGAGCGGGCAGGCCCCTGTTGGCTAGCTCACCATGCACCCACCTCCTCCCACCCACTGTGGCCTCCAGAGCAAGCACCACTCTCAGCCGGCTACCCACTCTTATCGAGTGGCCCGTGAGGAAAGAGTGTGGGCACTTCGGCCTGTCCCCTGAGGTTTTGAGGGCTACCCCTGCGTGGTGAGGCCCAAGGATCCTTCTGTTTAGCACTGGCCCGCACTGCTGCAAATGCCTGCTTCTCCCTTCTTTTTTCTTTAAAAAAGATGCCTATTGCGGAGTGGGGTGTCAGTCATAGTATGCAGCAACTTAATATGGGTCTTTAATATGGTTAGTTCCCTCTGGGAACTGGCATTTGCTTTGTTCTGGTATGTGTTTGCCACTGTGTAAGTGGCAAGCCAGTGTATTAGTCTGATTGATTAGTGGTGCCCGCCCTTGTCTTCAGGTTATTTTTATCTTTCAGTTGTCAGATTTGTGTGTGTGCATAAGCGTTGTATGTGTGCAGGTGTATAATGATGTCAGTACCTTCCTTTCACAGGGATTGATGTTCACTCATAAAATAGGTCCTTTCCTCGGCCTCAGGTTTGTGGCTATACAGATTAATGCCTAACTTGTGGGGAGTCTTAAAGATTGGCCATTGGTTGTAGGACTTTTGAAGTAACAGGAGAAAGTGTAAAGACAAGAAGGGTTGATGCTAGGCAGTCAGTGACCCTGTGGGCTTACCCTGCTGACCCTTGGCAGTTTTCATCTTGGTCCTTTCTCCAGATGCTGAGTGGGTAATAGTGACCCAGGAAAGGAAGGGCTCACTTGGCTTTAATCCTCAGCTGAGCTCTGCTGCAGCATTTTATTTGATATTACAACCAGCCATTTGGACCATGAGTTCTTTAGTTCACTGCCTCAACAACTTAAATGTGCGTGTGAAATACCTGTTACCATGTGGGTTCTAATTCACTGGGGCTGGGGTAGGTGCTGATGGTCTGCATTTTAACAAGCTCGCAGGTGATGCTGCTAGTCCCAGGACCACACTTGAGTTGATCACAGTCAGAGATGTGTACTGCAGTGTGCCGATGGGGTTGCGTTGGCCTCAGCACACGGCCTGGGAAATGGGAAATGGCGTGTTTCAAGTCCGGCTATTAGGAGGTCAAGTACTTCACATGTGTGCCTTTAAGTAAGAGATAATCAAACATAACATTTATTAAATTCTTTCTCTGTGCCCGGGTACTTTGTCTTAGTTTTAATTTATTCCTCACAACCTCTCTATTTGTGGGCAAGACTTGCTCAAAGCCACAAGTTGGTATGTTCTGCAGCCAGAATTCATACAGGGTTGTCTAATGTCAGACTCCGTTCTTGGAACCTTTACAGTGTACTCAGAACTCTTTAGCATTCATGTGGATTTTGATGAAAGGACACTTTAAAAGAGGTTAAGAATTTTTACCCTCTTTTTGTCACCAACTTCCTGGTCACCCATAACACTCAAGTAAATTCTAACTTGGATTTTCAGATCCCAATATTCAGGCAAGAGAAGATGATAACTAGCGTTTTATAGCTGTTGTTTTAACAGTCTGTTAGCCTCAGAGTTGAATATAAATCACATTTAACCAAATAATTTAGTGAACAATTCACTGAGAATTACCATTTTGATAAATGTTCTTTAATTTGATAAACTTTATCTATAAACCTTTTAAAATTTACTGAAGTGCATTAATGTGAAGGTATTTTTATACATAGGCATGATCTAGACTTTTCTTGAGCAAACACCTGTCAGTGTAAGGGAAATTCATTTGTATAGGTTTCTTAGGCCAAGCTACAATAATTGCCAGCATGTCTTCCGCTGGCCTTCCAGGGAGGCGTGAGTTAGCACGGTTACGCACTGTCTCCTGTGTGAACCCACATGACCATGCTTTCCCGTGGCATGTTGCCACTATTGTTCTGAGCCATATATAAGTGTTTGCCATGTTCTCGCCCATGCTCTCGCTGCCACTGCATCCTCCCCTCCCCCTCCGACAATAGAGAACATGTCTCCTCTGCCCGCTGCCACTGCCCGCCTCTGCTTTCCCGGAGGCCTGCTCCGGTGTACTCGCTGGCCACGGAGCCCACGCCCCTCAGTCAGTAAGTCAGTAAAAACAAAATTGAGCAGTCACCCTAATAAATGGCATATTTGTTTACATATTATATGCTGCTATGCTAATAAAATTATGTGCATTGTAAAATAAACATAAAAGAGAAATTGTGAAAGCATGAGATGTCAGTGAAATAAATAGTATTTTTTAATGTCTTGCCATACTGATGGATTCATTCTATTATACAGCAACATCTAAGGTGCAGTGCTTTAATTCACGATTGTGTTTGTAGATCTGTATCTAAAACAGTCATTTTGGTCATTTTTCTTTTTTTGAGACAGAGTGTCACTCTGTTACCTGCGCTAGAGTGCAGTGGCGTCAGCCTAGCTCATAGCAACCTCAAATTCCTGGGCTCAAGCAATCCTCCTGCCTCCCAAGTAGCTGGGATTACAGGCACACCCCACCACACCCAGCTAATTTTTCTGTTTTTAGTAGAAATGGGATCTAGCTTTTGCTCACACTGGTCTCAAACTCCTGACCTCAAGTGTTCCTCCTGCCTTGGCCTCCCAGAGTGCTAGGATTATAGTGAGCCACCATGCCTGCCCCATTTCTTTCTTGATAATTCCTTTTTTTTTGGCCTATGTTTTGTCAGATCTGATTAGATAATCTTTGTACCTGGTCCATGGTGTGGCTGATGAAGAAACCATTCTGTCACTTCTGCCATTTTCTTGTCTTTGCTTGTACTTACATAGTTTTATCTTCGCTCTTTGGTTTTTTGGCATCGACCTTTTAAAACTACTTGTTCATTTTGTGAGGTTAGTTTAGTTAACCTGCACGACTCAGAAGTGCACATATCTGGGTGTATATGTGGTGCAGAATTCAGTAAGCCAGTGGGTGGCAACGAGTTTTGGATGCTACTCCTCCCCCTCGTGGCTGGCCTGTGTACCTGACCTGTAGCCTTCCTGAGTTAGGGACCAGAGTCCCATTGTCAGTCACTAATATTAACTATTAGTATCATTTATTTTTTGTTTACTTCAGCCACCAAGAGAAGTGTTAATGTTTTCTTCCCTTACTCAATGTCTTTGTACACACTAGGGGCACCTGCACTCCCCCTTGGAAATTACTGGTCAGGTCATTGGAAGTGGTCATCGCATCTCCCTGCCATGAGCTCTGTTACAGTCTTCTTAGACTTTGGATGGCCTCCAAGGTAGTAGTGGCACTCAGTAACATTCCATTTCCTGGTCCAGGCCATTTGGATTGAATTCTATCAAGGATACTCCTTGATTAAAAGCTGGCCTGTTTAGCACAGGTTTCCTTATTGTACCTTATCAGTTTTCCTTCAAAGGGTAGGCAGTTTACTGTTTTTCACCAAGCCTTGATTGTCTCTGTCATCTCAAAAGATGACTTCATATTCAAAATGGTTGAGTATTAGTGGTACCTCTCTGTTGTCCACCAGGACGATGGGTCCATGTGATGCAGGGTGCACACGGCAGCATTCAGTCTCCTAACTGTAAAGACCCAGATGTTCCTTGACTGTATTAAGGTTAATTCAACAAATGCCCTCACTTTTCCAAGTCAATCCCTCATTCTTTTTTTTTTATTCTTCCTTTTTTTAAAATTTCAGAATATTGTGGGGGTACAAACATTTTGGTGACATGTTTGGTTTGTACAGTTTGAGTCAATGTTATAAGTGTGCCCATCACCCAGATAGTGTGTCTGGTACCTGTTAGGTGTGAATTTACCCATCCCCTCCCCCCCCACACCTGCTTGATTTCCATTGAGTTTTACTTCCATTTGTGCATGTAAGTGTTGTTTGATTAGTTCCAGTTTAGTAGTGAGTGCATGTAGTGTTTGTTTTTCCATTCTTGTGATACTTCACTTAGAAGAATGATCTCCAGTTACGTCCAGATTGTTACAAAAGATATTAGTTCCTCATTTTTTATGGCTAAGTAGTACTCCATGGTATACATATACCACATTTTTTAATCCACTCATGTATTAATGGACACTTGGGTTGCTTCCACATCTTTGCCATTGTGAGTTGTGCTGCAGTAAACATTCTAGTGCAAGTGTCTTTTTTACAAAATGACTTTTTTTCCTTTGAGTAAATGCCCAATAGTGGGATTGCTGGATCTAATGGTAGTTCTATGTTAGTTCTTTGAGGTATCTCCACAGTGCTTTCCATAGAGGTTGAACTAGTTTGCAGTCCACCAACAATGTATAACTATTCCTTTCTCTCTGTATCCACACTAGCATCTGTTGTTTTGGGACTTTTTGACAAAAACTATTCTCACTGGAGTCAGGTGATATCTCATTGTGGTTTTGATTTGCATTTCCCAGATGGTTGGAGACATTGAGCATTTTTTCATATGTTTATTGGCTATTCGTCTGTCTTCTTTGGAAAAGAAGTTTCAAAAGTTTTGGTGGTTCTTACCAAAAATTTTACAGAGTGAATCTCCTCCTTCTTGTCTCCACTAGATAAATATTATATACCAAATATGTATAAAGCACCTTTCTGCCATGGCCTTCCTCTCACGTTTTTGTTTTCCTTCTGCTCAGGCCTCTTCAGAGCCTCCTGGGGCATGTGGTGGAAGCCTGGTTTGCTTCTGCAGCATCTGGGGCTGACGCATCTTCCCCTAAACGGATTCAGCTGCCCCACTGCCTTCCGCATGCACTTAGTTCCCAAACTAGCTTTCTTCAGAATGAACTGGAGGACTTGCTAAACCACAGACTGTGGGGGAGGGTGGGGTGGAGTGCCTCCTAAGAATCTGGTGCAGCTGGTCTGCAGTGGCCTGAGAATCTGCCTTTCTCACAAGTCCTCAGTGAGTCCGACGTTGCTGATCCTAAGACTAGACTTTGAGAACCACTGGCTAGGATGACACCAAGTTTCTCATCAGTTTCTTTTTTCCAAAGTTCCAGAGCCTGAGTTGGAGATTCTTGTCCCAACAGTGTGTTGAAGGACACTCTCGGGCAGTGTTGGCCAGCCTGAGTGTCTAGTCCCTCCCCTCTCCGAGCAGCAGAGGTGTGAACTAGCCTCCCACTGCCTGCCAGCTTATCTCCCTCAGGCCCCCATCATTTCTGTGGCTGAGGGTGTGGGAGGGAACCCGATTCCCCAAGGGTATGATCCTTGAGGACACATGCATTTTGGAGTGGGATTTCGGACTGCTGAGCAAAGCAGAAGGAAGGGGAGTGGGAGGGCAGTGTGGCAGAATCCAGGAGAGGGTTTGATTCCATACTGGGGCACAGGTGGGTCTGGCACAGCCCTGAAGCTAGGGAGAAATGGATTTTGTCTAATGATGAGAACACAAAATGGGATCCGGATGCCCAGCTGCTCTCTTGGGTGAGGATTTCTTAGGAACATCAACAATGTGTTTCCTGCTCAACGGTCACGGGTGTGGATGCTGTCTCTGGAGACTTGTCCTGTCCAGGCACTGGCCAGTGGTGGTTCTTGCAGCATCTGCAGAGAAAGGAGGGCAGTTCAGAGGATAGGTTTTGGGGTCCAGTCAGCCCCTGGGGTTATCCCTGGCTCTGTCCCCACTTGCTTGGAAATTTGGGACAAAGTAATTGATGGACACCCCTAAGTCTCAGTTTCCTCATCTTTAAAATGGGAATGGTCATAATTACCTGGTAGGGGTTTTGCTTGAGGATCAAGTGAGATATTTGTGAAGAAGCTGGTAGATGGTAAGTCCAAATGAATGGTAATGCCTTTTAGCTGTAGCTATTACACTCTTTGCAGCAATCTTGTAAGTTAAGTGCTGACGTCCTTGTTTGCAGATGAGGAAGTTGTGTAACTCACCAGAGTTACCTGGCTGGTAAGTAGTGTGCCCTGTTTTCAATTAACTCTCCTCATGATGGAATATAATTGACTCCTGTTTTTACAGTTATTGGTTGCTGAATTATTTGACCACCTAAGCTGCCTTTGATAATTCCTTTCAAAAAGAATGTGATGTTTGTATCTGTCAACAGGCTGCAGGTATGTGCGAAGTAATGGATCCCTCAGCAAAATGGAAAAAGGTTAAGCTTTAATAAATAATAACGTATAACTAAATATAAATACAGAGTTCCCAAAATGGAATTTAGGTTAAGAAAGAATTCAAGGTCTATTATAGGTAATTCAAATTGATGACTGAATGTCGATGTTGTCATACTATAATAGCACATATATACGGAAAATTCAACATTAAAAATATTTTAAGGAACAATCTTAAGTGTTAAATATGTTAGGGAATGTGTAATCATAATTTTCTATTTGCCGCTGTTAATAAACCTACTCCAATTTTAACTGTAAAAGGGGAGTGCTGGGCAGAAGGGAAGTTGTTTTCCTGTTTAAGGAATTCTAGGTAATTAGTGTTTTAGGAGGGGGTGCCAAAGTTCCTCTTGCTCTGGGTGTTTGGAGACATCCCAAAATGCCTTTCTTGCAGAGATGTATGACTAAAGAAGCTCCTGACACTCTCTGTGCACTGCACTCAGGACACTTTGCATATGTTTCTAGCATTGCCAAGCTCATTGTTGTGTGGTTGTTTACCTCCCTGTCTTCCTGTCTTGAGCACTGCTCTCAGTGTGTTAGCTAAGTGCCATATTTAGCTGTCTCTCTGGCTCCAGCATACTATCTGGCATACAATAAATGCTCAGTAAATGAAAAATATCTCTGGCATATCCAGTCTCTCTTATACATTTAATTGACATTTAGCACAGTGCTGATTACTTACTCTGTAGTCTAGATAACCCAGTATTTTTTGTAAATAATTGCATTGGTTGGAAATGACTTCAACCATCCTTGTAACAGTTTAGGGAATGCAGAATTTTATTTCTAGCCTTTTAAAGTATGAAAGAATCATAATTGAATTTGAAAATAAGGCTTTTTACTTCATAATTCCTATTTACATATTTCTATTTCTCATGTACAATATAACCTAAAAGAATGATGACATTTCATAGCATAGAACCATTGATGGAGGACACCACAGTGTTCTAAGCTGTGTACCAAAATAAGCAGAAGATAAGGTCTCTGGACTGAGGAGATAAAACTTGCAGGTAGTTTCAGCTTAGCTGCCTTTTATAATGCAGTTTTTCCCTGGCAACTAACAAGAATTGCATAAACATAGTGAATGTGCGTGCATGTGCTATTTGCTTTTATCCATTGAACATGTCCTGGGTCATAGGTGTGAAGTGACCCACAATGCAAGAATTAAAAAGTAAGTGTTAGACAGTGGTTAGTGACAAAAGATAGAGCTGTGCTGAGCCTCCCTCATGTGGAAGCACCAAAAAAGACCTGTGTGGAGGGAAGCTGTGGGCCGAGGGTGTGGGCAAGCCCTTCCAAGCTTTGGCAGGTAGTGTCAGCTCTCGATGGCTTAAAGACTGCTTGTCCAAGACCGTCACTTTGCTGAGCCCTGGCCCTTCATTCATGTCACGTACTCGTCATCTAACTGGTACTGTGCTTGTCTGCCCTTGTAGGCAGACACTGTACCTCCTCACTCTCTTTTTTTGTTTGTTTCATTTTTAAAATTTCGAGTGACAGTCTGGTTTTTATAAGAGTGTGTCATTCATATCTCAAAGTGGCTGAAATTAGTCAAAAGCAGTGTGGTATTCTGGACTGATTTTTAGGATCCTGAATGTTAGCACTAGAGTTACAGATAAGTGCAAGAAAAGTCTTAGAAGAAAACTTTTGTGTATGTTTTCCTATATGCAAAATGCTTTGTGATTTGTGAGAAAGTTACTAATAGGAAGGTTCCCTTGAATATTATGATGACAAGTTAAAATTCTTTTGAGCTACTTTGAGCTTTAGAAGTAATAAAAACAACAACAACAACATTGCCCGAGACCAGCTCTGTGTTTGCCTCCCATCGCAAGCTTTCCCTGCCCTGGTATCCCATGTCCACTCCTTGCCCCCTCAGTTTACCCCTCAACTTTGTCCTGTTCCCAGTGTGGCGCCACTGTACCATGCCTTCTCATACCTCCACCAGCTGGCACGAGGCTACTGCTCAGCTGTTAGTGGAGTTAAATTGAAGTGGGAAAGATAGGGAGGGAGGACACAGATGGAGGCACAGGTTGGTTTTTTCTTTTATTTAGTTGGCAGATCAAGTAGTCTTCCTTGCTAACAGGTGTGTTAAAATAAAAATAATAAAAGTTAAGTAGCCTTGATAACTTTAAAACATTGTACATTTGGTTGTATTACAGTTTTTTAAAAGATGTGGGTATGAGGAAGATAATACTATATTAAAGGACTAATGAACTGTTAGCTTTTTAAAAAGCCTTATGTTTAGGCCGGGCACGGTGGCTCACGCCTATAATCCTAGCACTCTGGGAGGCTGAGGCGGGGGGATCGCTCGAGGTCAGGAGTTTGAAACCAGCCTGAGCAAGAGCGAGACCCCGTCTCTACTATAAAATAGAAAGAAATTAATTGTCCAACTAATATACATAGAACAAATTAGCTGGGCATGGTGGTGCATGCCTGTAGTCCCAGCTACTCGGGAGGCTGAGGCAGGAGGATTGCTTGAGCCCAGGAGTTTGAGGTTGCTGTGAGCTAGGCTGACGCCACCGCACTCACTTTAGCCTGGGCAACAAAGGGAGACTCTGTCTCAAAAAAAAAACAAAACAAAAAAGCCTTATGTTTAGAAAGTACACAGTGTACATATTTAAATGTATACCTTTTGTAAGGTCTTCAGGTTATTTTTGTAGCTACATCAGAAAATAAACAATGACTGTCAAGTTGTTAGAAAGTAAATTATCTCTATGCCAGAATCCTGGTTTTGGGAGTTTTTGCCAGTTCGTGTTAAGAGAATAACAACAGACACACCACACAATAAACATATCAATGATTTGTGTTGTGTTTACTTAAAACAAGTTTATATATTTATGGCATTGTTCTCAAATGGCTAAGGTGAACAGTAAAGGTGATTATTGAAAAACTTGTGGGAATGAATCCCCAGCAATTTGTGGAAAGCTGATGAATAACTAGAATGTTAAGTCATCAGAAATCTTCCCAGTGGTTTCTTATACCTAGCTGAGCTAGACCAGCTCTTCGCAATCCACCCCACCCACCGAGCTCCTGAGCTGTGCTATCAAGATGGTGGGCACGCCCTTCTCACTCCCCATTTGGCCTCCTGTTCTCCTGTTCCCTTCCCAAGCTGCAGTCTCTATCTCTGTTCCTTGTGGTGGCCCTTTTAATACAGTGAGTATCTCCACGGATGCTTCTAATTACCCTTGTTCAACTGGCATTTTAATTTGGGGATCTAATTGTTCAGGGATTTTCTTTTGCCTTAATCACCTAGCTATCTAGCAGTTAGTCATCTAGGTTTACAGCTAAAAAATTCTTCCCATTGGAGTTCACTTGTGTGTATGGTGTCTTGAAATAATTTAGGAATTGGGTTTGGGTTTGAGTGGTGATGCCACCACTATGTGGCTGTGTGATGTTGGACAAAGCACCTAACCTCTGTAAGCCTCGTTTTCCTATTTTATAAAATAAGAATGACAATATTTACATCACACAGTGGTTGGGAGAATTCAAAGGTCTCATCCACCAAATTCTCCTTAGCGTCTGATGTGGAAATGTTGATCTCCACTCGTGCTCCATCCTTCTTCAGTTTACTAAAACCTTTCCCATGGTTAGTTCTTATGTCCCCAGCATATTGCATACTCTTTCAGACCAGAATGTCCACTGCAATAAAAATGGTGTTTTATTTAGATTTTTCTTCCTAGCAGGATCTCCTGTGGTGTTAAACGATCACAACTATTCTACAGATAGTTCGATATGCATAAGTACCAAGTCATAGTTTCCAATGAAACCTGCTTATAGGTTTCAAGTGTTCCCTGTGAGACTCTTGGAAAGTGTTAGGCCAGGCATTGGCGTAGGTGCCTGGCAAATTTTGACTTGACACAAGTGAGAAAGGGCTGCAGCGGCAGAGAACCAGCACATTATGGCAGCTGTGGCTCTGGGTTAGTGGTCCTTGTCACTTTCGGGGGGTTGGCATCATAGCCAGGGCGGAAGCGCTGACCCTCACCCCACTTGTCTGTTCTTATCTTTGGGTAGGTGGGTCTCCATAGTGTGAATGGTCTTGGTCAGTGTGTTCCACTCCTGGATCTTATTCCTTCGTGGCCCGGAGTCATGGGTGTGAGTGTTCTGGGTCCCCAGGTGCATGGGTGGGGTGAGGGTCTGTCACCACTCGGGGGAGGGCAGAGCTGAAAACAACGTGCGGAGAAAGAGGTGGTTGGAGGAGGAAGCAGATACTGTTCATGCTGCTCTCTGCCTAATGCTCACCTCTTCTGGAATAATGAGTAAAAATTTCTACTTTGATTAAAAAGCCTCTGCTGTGGTGAGAAGAAGGAATAAAGCAGGAATCAGTAGAGACAGTGGAACAAGAAGCCCAGGGTTTTGGCCCAGCTTTGAATTTTCATTATAAAAATGATGAGGAAAAGTGATCCTTCAGTGAGTGTGTTTCATATAAATGTTGAATTTTTGTATTTAATGCTGACATTATGCCTTTCACACACCTCCAGCGCCCCCCCCCCCCCCCCCCCCCGCCGTTTTCCTTTTATTACTATAGAAAGGTACACAGAATAACAAGAGCTAACCCTCCCTCAGCTCCTATATTTGTCAGGCCCTGCTCTAACCGCGTTAGCCATGTTAACTCACTGAATCCTCACCAGCCTCACGACGGTGACAGGAACCCATCCAAAGCTGGACGGCCTGGGAGTAGTAAACCAGGGTTCCGGTCTTGGCAGTTGTCTCCCGTCCAGTCTGTACCGGAAGGCTGAGGAACTGAGGAGTTGAACATCAGTGTCTTTAGGCTACCGTATTGTTCCTCCTTCCTCTCCCTCCCATTCTCCACCTGTGCAAGGAAGGGCCTGCCTTGGAGCCAGGGAACTTGTGGTACACAAGTGGTTAGCAGGCATGTCTATTACGGAGAGGGTTGTTACCCAGTCCTCCCAGTGTGGAAAACAGATAACTTTTCAGAAGAAATGAGCCTGTTTAACTGCTGTGACTGTTATTAGAAGTTAAAGATTATCTTGAAGGAAAAAAATTGACTTTGGTGATTAGCATTCATCTGTGCTGTGTCTATATGAATTCTTTCCAGTGAAAATAATAGTCCTCTAGCAGTTGCTTTCCACGTCGGAGAGGATCCTCTGGCTGTGTTTGTTCCCTCTGTGCTGTCAGGTGAGCAGTCAGTGCCCGTTGGTTTGCTACTGTTGGCTGAGAAAGCTAGGAAGCCATCCCTGTGTCCCTCGTCTCACTGAAAGCTGTGCCGGTTCAGGGGGCCTGAAGAGCTCTCTGTGGTTGAGACAGTCCTCAAGGAAAACTGTCCAAGGGCTGTGTTGAAGCTCAGTGAGTGGTGATCAAGGCAGGGCTCCTGTCAGTTTCCTCAAGGAGGTTCTAGATAGTTAACGTGAGTTTGTGGTTTAGCTTAAATACAAAATAGAGAAATGTGAAATCATTTGAAAACAAGGTATAAGTGTATGCAAAGGCGATAACAGGAGTTGAGTCATTGCAGGGGGTGTCAGGAGCTTACCTGTTGTATGAAGACCAGCACACCTTCATTGTTGAGATTCAGTGTTGCACACTCGGACACAGTCATAACAAAATGGGGAGAAGTACTTGTGACAATTGCAGTCTTCATCTCTGTAAGTGGTCTGTGGTTATAGCTAGTATTTATAACCACCTTCCACTTCCCGTTCTGTATTCCCTTTACCTTTAGCAAGCACTTCAGCTGGTCATGGTTGCTTATCTGATGGGGTAACGCTAACCCAAACCTTCGTTCCGGAAGGGCCTAGGCCATTCTTAGATCTGCCTGGATTGGGTTATTGCTGTTTTCCATTGACATTAATCATAGGGCGTGGTAATACTAAGAGAGGCCCTAAGGATGGGATCTCCTGTATTCCAGGCACACCCTTTCTTACCTCCGTTGTGGAGTAGCAGTCCAGTTTTCCCTAGGTAACAGGATCAGTCACCCAGTCAGAACATAACTCCCCTCTTTGACTGTTGACTCAGAGGCATGAGGAGCCCGAAGATGCTGGGCTGCTGGCTTAACTTCCAACTCATTTAAATCATCATTATGTCTCCTGGTAGAAGAAGCATTGCTCCCTTTGGAACAAAGACTTACAGGCCACCAGTGTTTCTCATACCTCCCTCCCACCCACTCCCAAATCTTGTGATTCTGATATGTTCCCCTGTACCTCTTTAAGATGCACTGCCTGGCTCTAATAAGTGTTAGATTTTAATGAATCTTATGATTGAATGGATACTAACTAAAATATAACTGTAAGCCTCAAAAAGAATGTTTTTATATAATTTGTATCATAATTATCTGCTATCTATATAAAGTATACATAATTTTTATTTTGTAAGACAGTCTCCCTCTGTCACCCCAGCTAGAGTGCAGTGGTGTCATTATAGCTCATCACAACCTCAAACTCCTGGGCTCAAGTGAATCTCCTGCCTCAGCCTCCCAAGTAACTGGAACTAAAGTTGCACGCCACCACATCTGGCTAATTTTTTCTATTTTTAGTAGAAATGGGGTCTCACTCTTGCTCAGGCTGGTCTCGGACTCCTGACCTCAAGCAATCCTCTCGCCTTGGCCTCCTAGAGTGCTAGGATTACAGATGTGAGCCACTGTGCCCGGCCTAGAGTATACATATTTTAAAAAGTAGCAGCCTTAAGTGGCTTTCCATGACCCACATGGTAAAATCCAAATCGTTAGCCTTTCTGCTGGAAGACACTGTTAGACCTGGCTTAATACTTAGGAAATTTATATCGGGGGAACAGGTATTATATTTCCTTTGTTCTAGAGGAGTGTAAGAATCAACTAAGAAAAACCAGGACTTGAACATATGAGTGCTAAGTATTCTCAAATGTTAATTTTAATCATTTTAATAGGTGCGGAGTTATCACATTGTGATTTTAGTTAGCATTTTTGTATGACTAATGATTGAGCATCCTTTCATGTGCTTATTTGCCATCTGTGTATCTTCTTTTCTTCTTTGGTGAAGGATCTGTTCAAATCTCTTGCCTTTTAGAAAAATTGGTTGATTCTTATTTTTTAGTTATAAGAGATCCAAACACAGTCCATACATTGCATTAGGTTGATATGTCTTTTAAATTTCCTTTAATCTATAGGTTAAAACTATAAATTAAATCTCTTTTAGTCTATAGGTTGAATCTGTAGGTTAAAATGTCTCTGTTTTCCTTGCATTAGAAAAATCCAGAGCATGAGAAAGTCTGTAAGATAAATGGATTTTTTCCAATTACATCCCTGTATCTCATGATGTTGATTAGTGTGTTTTGTCGTCTTTATTTTTGTGAACTAGTTGGTTAGGTCTAGGAACTTTAAGTTTGTATGTGGTATTATTATTTTTTTTTTCTTTGAGACAGAGTCTCACTCTGTTGCCCCGGCTAGAGTACTGTGGCGTCAGCCTAGCTCACAGCAACCTCAAACTCCTAGGCTTAAAGTGATCCTTCTGCCTCAGCCTCCCGAGTAGCTGGGACTACAGGCATGTGCCACCATGCCCAGCTAATTTTATTTCTATGTATTTTTAGTTGGCCAATTAATTTCTTTCTATTTTCAGTAGAGACAGGGTCTCACTTTTACTTAGGCTGGTTTCGAACTCCTGACATTAAGTGATCCACCCGCCTTGGCCTCCTAGAGTGCTAGGATTACAGGCGTGAGCCACCATGCCCAGCCTGTATGGGGTATTATTTTGAGACTGTTTCATGCACTTCCATCAGAAGTTGTCTAATATATGATTGTTTTTGTGATGTTAAAATTGATCAGTGAGTTAGGGCTTGTCAATTTGATTTATACTACATTCACATCAACCTTCCACCTAATGGTTTTAGCAGTCATTGGCCGCCATTGCCTGGAATCATTGCTGGTAGTTGCAAAATGGTATCCTAATCTCATTATTCCTTCTTTATTAACTGGGATACTTAAAGAAAAAATTTGTCTCATCAACTATTTGGTTCTTATGGGGTACTGTTTGCAAGTAATTGCAGGATAAATGTGGGATTTGGCTTTTTTCCCTTTGTTTACTGGTTTTCAGACTAATAGGTTTGCTCTACACCTTTCTTTAAAGTGAGAATTTTATTTTTTAAGGCCATAATGGACTCATGGATTTTAGCATACATAAATTTCGCATACTTGCCTCTGTGCCTTATTTGAATTTTTTAATGCTCAAATTGTCTCATCCTTGGTCAGTGAGAAACACTATCAATTGGTTCCAGAGGTCTTTTGATATTTGCCTGACCTTCTGGTATAACAAGATGTTCTGGGCTTATCATATAACATGTTAATTTGTTTATGTCAGAAACCATTTACCCACCCCAGTAGCAATGAGCACACCTAGTGCTGACATCTTGATTATAATACCATTTTTCAATAAATAGAACTATGACTCCACAGAGAAATATCTAATTCAAGGACTGGGGTGGAACTATACTAAGCAAGAACATCTTGTACTGTCAGAAAGTAAGGTGTAGAACACAAAGGCAAACATAATGACAGGGATACATCAAAGGGACATGAGATTCAACTAAAAGAATGCCACTGGCCAAAGCTGGCGCAATTTGAGCAAGAAAATAAATAAAATTGTATTAGACTGTAACCTACACTATAAAATAAATATTCATGACTCCATACAGGTAAAATAAATAAATGGGGAAGAATAGGCAACTCTCTCAGGCAGAAGAATTATAGTCTACGTAGATGCTCCACCCTCAAGGAGGTGGAGTGTAATTCACCTCCCCTGAAGTGTGGGCTGTGCGTTGTCACTCCCTTCCAAAGAGCATCATGTGGAAATTGGGGGAGGGTGTAATTTTATAGTGAAGACAAACATTCCTCAGCCAGATGTTCAAGGTTAGCATCACTAACAATAAGTCATGTTGATAGCATGTACCACTGACACGTGATATGAAGGGCACTTCACCTTAGTGGTCTTCCTGCCCCAAACCCATAACCCCAGTCTGTCATGAGAAAAACAATGGGCAAATACAAATTGTGGGGTATCCTACAAATTGCCCCCTTAGCCTTGCTGAGAAACTGTCACAGTCAAGAGGAGCCTAAAGAAACATGATGACTAAATATAATGTGGTATTGGAGATGAGATTCCAAGACAGAAATAGGAGACTGGGTAAAAACTGAGGAAATCTGAATAAAGTATAGATGTTAGTCAGTGATAATATATTCATATTGGTTTATTAGTTGCGACAAATACACCATAGTAATGTGAGAGGTTAATAGTTTCATAACGTAACCCTAATCGTAACTCTAACAGTAACCGAAAGACTAATCCTAACACTAATCCTAACCCAAGATTAACATTAAACCTAATCCTAACCCTTCCCTCCCCCTCTTCCTCCCCCCTCCACTTCACCTCCCCCTCTCCTTCCCTCCCCTCTCCACTCTCCCCTCTATCTTCCCCTTCCCTCTGTATTGCTCAGGCCGGTTTTGAACTCCTGACCTTGAGCTGTCTGCCAGACTCAGCTTTCCAGAGTGCTAGGATTACAAGCGTGAGCCACTGTGCCTGGCCCAAAAAGGACACTCTTACCACTCTGGAGATTCCAGGGGTTTTGGGAGCTTTGTCCAGGAACTGGGGACAGAGGCAGAGTATGTATTTATTACAGCAGGGGAAAAAAAGGCAACTTAAATTTTGACAGTGAAGAAATGAATAAATAAATTGTAGTATATTCACACAGTGAAGACTATACAGCAGTGAAAATAAATGAGTTAGAGCCACGCTTGTCAACAGGGATGAATTTCACAACAGAATGTTGAGTCGAAGAATACATAGAGTTCTTTAAAGCTTACAGCATGCGAAAATGTTGATAATTTTTAACCTGGATGGTTGGTACACAAAAAGTTATTAACCCAATTACCCTTCTTTGGTATATATTAAAATTTTTCTGTAATATTTAAAATAAGAAAAACCCACAAAATAGTATATTGAGAATATATGGGCATATATATGTATATGACAAAAATATAAAAATATGTATGAATTAAAAACATGAACTACCCAGAACAGTAGGTTTTTTTCTCAGAAGAGGGAGGATTGAGGTCTGGGAGGAGTACACGGGTATGTTGATAATACTGGTGATATTTTCTTAAGTGGAGTGAGACTGCTTCTTGGTAAATTTTTCTTTATTATATATGCCATAAATATTGCCAAAACTTTCAAAGTTATTAAGTCTGTGGTGAGATTTTCACCTTCTCTCCCTTTACTTTCTTATCGGTAATATGAGGAGATTATAGTAACGGTTAATATTTAATACCTCCGTCTAAGATACTTGTGAAGATAAAATAAGCTAATGTATGTAAAAATGACATGAAAACTTTTTTAATTGCTAAAATATATTGTTCAAATTCACCATCAAATGATAGTTTTTTCAGAAGTATGAGAAGGTAGAAGTAAAATATGTTCATTGTGAGAAAATCAGAAAGTATAGAAAAGTTCAAATAAAGATTGTTTATAATACACCACCTCTAACATTTTAATTTATTTCTTTTTAGTGTGATTTTTGTTGTCTCAGAACTAGCACTTGTTGATAAAGGACATTTTTGCATTACAGAAGTATGACAGCAAGAACACATGCTTATTAAAAAAGAAAAAAAAATGAGGCAGTTCCTCTCAGTGTTCTACCAGGTGCTCCTGAAGGGCAGGGCATCTCTTCCGTGTGTGTGTGTGTGTGTGTGTGTGTGTGTGTGTGTGTGTGTGTGTGTGTCTGTGTCTGTCTGTCTGTCTGTCTGTCTGTCTGTCTGTCCTCTGCGATAATTGGCTGAGTGATTGACAGCACAGGCCAGCCTAGGCAGGTAGCCTGAACAGGAGAGAGAAGACAGGGGTTCTGGCCTGGACCCTGACCCAGCCTTGCACCTGCTGTGTGTCTTTAGGCAAGTCATTCACCTCATTAGCCTAACTTTTCTCATCTGTGAGACAGAGTGGTTTATTATGTCTTTTTTAGCTCTAAATTAACAACTGATGACTACTGTATACACCAAAGGTATTTATTTGAGAGTAGTAAATAATGATGGGGGAAAATACCAATTCATGGTGGTAAGGTGCTTTGCAACCTCAATGAAGAGTACATGTGATTGAGCATAATGTGATGTATTATTTTCCAACAGGAAGAGTTGGAAAATAGCAGGAAGGAACGTGTAGCTATGAATTTCCTGGGAAGTGTCCTAAAGAAGCTGGGACTAGAAAGTTATCCCTCAGCATGTGCAGGTTCAGAACTAGAGATACCCTGGTCCTTGGATTCCAGGGCTCTGACCATGACCTGTGTTTTCTGAATTCCTTTACTGTCTCTGGACCATTTCATTCATGGACTATTTTCAACAAATTGAATTAAATGATTGGATGCATGAGAACTGGATTTGTGAACATTGAAATGAAAGAAAGAAATTTGATTACCTGGAAATAAAATATAAATTTTTTTCCCAAAGGTAGTCAGTGTTTCAGAGGGCTTAGGAAGAGAAACTCCTACAACTTGATAATAAAAAAGGCAACTCAATTAAAAATGGACAAAGGATCTGAACAGACATTTCTTCAAAAAAGATATATAAATGGCCAACAAACATATGAAGAGATGCCTAAGCATTGCTGGCATTCAGAGAAATGCAGATCAAATTGCTTCCACTAAGTAGAAAGGCTATAATATTTTAAAAACAGGTAATAGCAAGGATTGAAGAGAATGTGGAGAAATTGGAACCCCTCCTTCATTGCTGGAGGGAATGTACATTGGTACAGCCACTTTGGAAAACAGTCTGGGAATCCCTCAAAAAGTTAAACATAGTGCCAGGCTCGGTGGCTCATGCCTATAATTCTAGCCCTCTGGGAGGCTGAGGCAGGAGGATCTCTTGAACCCAGGGGTTTGAGACCAGCCTGAGCAAGAGTAAGACCCCGTGTTTACAAAAATAGAAAAATTAGCTGGATGTGGTGGTGTGCCTGTAGTCCCAGCTACTTGGGAGGCTGTGGCAGGAGGATTGCTTGAGCCCAGGACTTTGAAGTTGCAGTGAGCAAGTGCTATGATGACGCTACTGCACTCTAGCCAGAGGACAGAGTGAGACTCTGTCTCCAAAAAAAGAAGTTAAAAATAGAATTATCATTTGACCCAGCAACTTCACTCCTAGGCATATACCCAGGAGAAATGAAAACATATGTCCATACAAAAAACTTTTATACAAATGTTCATAGCATTATTATTCAGAATAGCCAAAAAAGGTGGGAACAATCCAAATGTTCATCAGCTGATGCATGGATACATAAACTCTGTTCTATCCGTACAATAGATGGGCACATACAGGAGGTAACCTAGGAAACATGCTAAGGGAAAGAAGCCAGTTATAAAAGACCACATATCGTATGATTCCGTTTATATGAATTGCCCAGAATAGGCAAATCTATAGCCACAGGGAGGAAAATTTGTTGCCTAGGGTGGAGGAGGGCGAGTAATATTGTGGGATTAAGTGATAATAGCTAGAAGGCGGGGAATGATGAAGATGTTCTAAAATGTATTGTAATGGTTGTACAACTTTGTGAATATACTAATAACTATTGAATTGTACATTTCCAGTGGGTGAATTGTATGGTATGTGAATTTTGTCTCAGCAAAGCTGTTACCTTTCCCATATCCCCCACCCCCTGCTCCAAAATCTCATTTGTACCAGTTTTAACATCTTACTGTTGAGAGTAAGGGCAAAGGAACAGAAATATGATTAATTGTCCTTCAAGAATAGTTCAGTTTAGAAAGATTTGTTGAACGTCTGCTCTGTACCTGGCACACAGCAGGGCCCTGAGAACAAAAGCAAAGAAGTTGTCAGTCTGGTGAGGAACCTTTGAGCGGGCCAGTACAGGGTACCCAGGCAGCAGAACTCTGTGTCGAAGGTGCCACAGTCAGAGGAGGGAGTGCTGGGAACACCAGGGTTGGAGTCACCCACCAGGCGTCCAGGGCACAGGGGTACTCCCAGGCAGAGGTGGCACGAAGCGTGGTGATGCTGGCCCCTAGGGTCCAGAGCAGGGCAGGGGGTGCCAGTGGCAGGAGGTGGGTCTGGAAAGGGGGACTAACTTTCAGACCATCTGTATTAAAGAAAAGAGAACTTCAGAAGGAAGTGCTGTGCTGAACCAGTCTTTATCTTCTGGAATTTTTAGTTCACAAATTAATACAGAGCTCTCATTTACTGAACGTTCATGGCCTGGCACTGTTCTCAGGTCCTCTCTCACGATACTCTTCACAATTCTGTGAAGGGTGTGCCGCGAGGGCCGCGCTGGCCGAGGAGAAAGGGGCAGCAAGGGCGTCGCTGGCTGCCCACCGCTGTGCTGCTGGTGGGGGAGTGGCGAGGCCAGGAGTCGGCCTGGCAGCCATACTCCAGGGCCCGCCCTCCTCCGCACCTGACTCTCCCTGACATCGTGCTGGTGGCAGCAGTCTGCAGAACCGTTGTTCCCATTGAATTTCTTTCAGCCTCTGTTTCAAGATGCTTTTGGTTCTTTGTTAAAATGACTAAATGTATCTAAAATTAAACTGGCAATAATTTGTTTTTCTTGTACAATTGAAGTTGTTGCTATTTCACTTAATAAATTACAGAATAAGAGGAACTGAGTGACGATAATCACAGGGATTTCTTATTTGAGCTGTTTGTATTTAGTATTCCTTCAAGTCTTTTTAGGGTAAGGAAAATCTTTCTGAAGATCGGTGATAACTGGTTGTCCACTGAGGTGGCTTCCTGTATAAATATGTCTATCAGCACCATTTGGAGGGATCTTGCCTCAAAAAATGAACATCCTTGAGATGGGCTGATACTTGTTTTGCTCTCCATAAAAATAATTCTAGGCATGGGAAGCGAAGTGACTTAATTTAGGCATTAAATTACAATGTAGATAGGCTTTCAGCATTTCTGCCCTGTTTCTGGGACATATTGGAGAGGGTAGCAGGATGGCATTTTTTGTGTACTCAAAGGCCTAGGCCAAAACTTAACTTTTACTCTGACTTTTTGGTTGAACACACCCCTAACAGCTAACACCCTAAACACAGACGTTCATTGGTGCCCACAGTAAACCCATTTTCCTTTAAAAGGGAAGGAAAAGCTCCACCTTAGGTTGCCCGGACAAGTCCACAGCACCCTGGCACGTAATTTGGGCGACCAAAATGCAGCTGGCCCCAGTTGGTAATTCCTCAGCACGCTGGTATGTCCTAGCGTTGCCAAGTAGACTGGAGGATTTAGAGAGCAGGAAGTGGGCCCTGGGAGATAAGGCAGGCAGCTGTGAGCTGCAGACAGGAGAGGAAGTGAGAATGCTAGTCCGGAGACACAGCATTAGCAGTTTAGTTTGGCTTTGCTTTTAAACCGAGAATCACCGGGAGGGGAGGATTTCTGTCTCTGACCTGTTGGAAATCGCAGCAAAGACACGTGTGAACGGGGGCCACATTTCCACTTACTGCCGCATCTCAACTGATCAAGAATTTTAAAAAGATGAAGTAGAGTCAGTGAACATTTCTTTTATCCAACAACAGCAACTGTGTTGTCCTAAGACCAAGAAATCTTTAACTTTAGAAAAAATTTAAAAGTATTTTCTGCCTCTGCTCTTTTGTGTTTGTTTCATGCCATGACTGTGCAAGCTGTTTTCATGCAGGACGGGTTTGTTGTTGGTGGATGTTAAAGGCAAAAAGGGGGAAATACAGATAATATGATTAGCCTCTATCCTCTGGGATATGACACCTTGTCTTCAAGTATTATTTTACAAAGAGGCTCATAATAGATGTAAGGAAATAATTTAAATACTGACCAGTCATGAATATCATGTTCTTATTTGTTCCATTCTATGGTGCCATTTGAAGTGCATTAATGAGTGTGGGCTTAAATAATTAATGTTTATTTTTTAAGGACCAAATTGTACCTGCATGTACATTTGTGGATAGTGGTACTTGGGCCAAATCATTGTCAGACCTGGAAGAAGTCTGTGATGTTGGTTGTTTTTGACCATTTGGAAATTCTAAATTTTATGACATATTCCATGTAATGTAAAGACTTTTGTTATTGGTTCAACTTTTAAAAAAATTAAATCAGTAATTTCAATAGAGAATTTTACTAACTAGACTAGAAAAATGAACCTGGATTTGTTGCCCTCCTTTCCCCCTGCGTTGAGCCCTCCC